>JAADWA010000270.1:0-35336 GCA_023335935.1 Pythium phragmiticola | reverse complement strand
GCTGCTCTTCTCAGTGTTGTGGCTCGTGTGGGGCGTGGTGCTCTGGGCGGTCGCAAAGGTTGTGCTGCGGCGCAAGATGGACGAGAAGTCAGTGGCAAACGAGATTGAGACCCCGACGTTCGCCAACTGATATGCTGAATGGTACAGCGCCGTAAGCAAACTGATCACCGTAAATATCCTATTGAAAAGTATGCCGGATACCCTGTCAGTACGAATAGACTCTTAGTAACCACTAGAACTGCAACGCCAAGACTTGATGGCCGTTTTAGAGGATTTGATTTGAAATATTTTCCACGAGATGATGGCTTCGCATCGTCCGGCGACTCAGTGAATCACCTGGTCCAGTATAAGATGGCTACCTCGATGGCATCCAACAATGGGATAATTTGCGCCATAGACCACCCAGTTCTTTTGCAGGGGAATCCTCCTCGACTCCACTGATCCCATTGAAGAGACCTCGAGTCTCGTGGCCTCAGTGCCTCTGTGGTGACGTACACTGTACCGGATAGAAAAATAAACGAAGGACCGATAAAGAGAATAACCCAGAGACTCCAGAAAACCGGAGATGCCTCGTTGAAGTGGAAACTGGAAACAGAATGTTACTGTAATACGAGGCATTAGAAAGCCCGTACAGTATTATTCAGTGACACTGATACTAAACGCTCAGGTTTCCATGCCTAGTCCCAACAAAACTTCAAGCAGTTGGTGGAAAATCGCACACGTACTGGTTTAACACAAATATGGAGGACTTATACTATAACGTTAGTGGAGGGAATTTTTTTAACTTGCTATTAAATCCGTACCCATTCGATTCTGACATCAGTACAGCAGGGACTATGGTCCAGCCAAACGCTTTTAAGCGGATATTCATTTTGACATTTTGAAAACACTGTCCTATATTGTAAATGTGTTTTTGATGATACCGTATTTAACAAAAACAAGTCTTTTTAAAGGGTGTCCATCCCCATGTGCCCTTGACAGAGTGTTACTCTTCACCAATCACCCCATGCCCTACCCGTGCATAAACGCGAAAGGCGACTTGGCAGCGGCTATTCTCAGGAGCTTCTTGTTGGTCTCCGACCCATTCTCTACTGGATTGGATGGGCCAACTCCAATGCTCGTTCCACCACGGTCTCTCGTTCCTTTTTTTCCTTGACCCACGAGGGTCACCACTGTGCCGCCACTTCAGCCCACTCGTCAATTTGCCCCACGTCCCGTCGCCTTCATCCTTCCACCACAGCGACCATGGTCGAGTTTGGCGAGCGCCGTACGATCATCCTGCTCTGCTACATCAACTTTCTCATCTACATGAACCGCGGCATCATCCCGGGCGCGCCCGAGAGCTTCCAGACGTTCATCTCCAGGTCGCTCGGCGTCTCGGTCGAGCGCCAGAACTTTTACTTGGGACTGCTGCTTTCGATCTACGTCGCGTCGACCATGGTCTTCTCGCTGCTCTTTGGGTACTTGGCGTCCTCGCGCAAGCCGTTCCACCTCATCACGGGCGGCATGACGCTCTGGGTCGTGGCCGCCATCGTCTCGGCCATCGCCAAGTACGCCAACAACTACTACCTGCTCATGCTGGGCCGCGTGCTCAGCGGCGCTGGCGAGGCCTCGTTCATGTGCAACGCCATGCCGTTTATCAACCGCAACGCGCCGCAGGAAAGCAGCACGCTGTGGCTCGGCATCTTGGTTATCACAATGACCTGCGGCACGGCCGGTGGCTACGTGTACGGCTCGAGCTTTGCCGAATCGTCGCTCACGTGGGCCGCCGCCTTTTTCGTTGAGGGGGTACTCATGGTGCCGGCGATTATCATGATCTTGACGTGCGTGCCCGCGCGGTTCAACGCGATCCCCGGCGCCGACGCGCCGCTGCCGACCCGCCAGAGCGATTTGTTGACCACGGAAGACACGCCGCCCGCGACCAAGTCGTTTGGGCGTCAGTTGCTCACCATTTACAGCACGCTGCCGTTCACGCTGCTGTCGTTTGGCTTTGCCGCCTACACGTTTTCGGTCGGTGCGCTCTCGACATTCAGCCCCACGCTGCTCATCGGCCTGGGCTTTTTCGAAGACGAAACCGACGCGAGTCTACTCTTTGGCGCCATCGTCGCCGTCGCCGGCACGGTCGGCACGGTGCTCGGTGCGGTCATCCTGGACCGCCGCACGGCTGCCGTGTCGTTCACGCCCGCCAAGCGATGCCGACTCGCGGTCGATATGCTCGTGCAGGGCCAGGCCATCACGCTCGCACTGGGCGCCGTGACCATTTTCTTGACCGACTCCAAGACGGCGTTCATGGCTGTGCTCGGGTTCACGTACTTTTTCATGGCGGCGCTCAACCCGATCCAAATGGTCGGAGTCATGGAGCTCTTCCCAGAGAACCGGCAGGCCATGGCCGTTGCGGCTAACACGTTTGTCGCGCTCGCCGGTGGCGATGTACCGGCGCCCTCGGTCACGGGATGGCTCAAGGATTCGTGGGCGCCGCGCTGCGGCACGGTCGAGATCCTGGG
Organism: Pythium phragmiticola; assembly: GCA_023335935.1. Lineage (NCBI taxonomy): Eukaryota > Oomycota > Peronosporomycetes > Pythiales > Pythiaceae > Pythium > Pythium phragmiticola. Next base: position 32,832 of record JAADWA010000270.1, on the reverse strand, counting down.
CAAGTCGGAGCTCAACCCGCTGTGCTATCTGGACAAGTCGGGCCTGCGGAATGTCTTCATCTTTTCCGTTCTCTGGATGGGCTGGGGACTCGTCTTCTGGACCATGGCCAAGTTCGTGCTTCGCAGGGGCAAGGGCAGCGGCAAGCTCGACGGCATGGTCGAGAGCCCCGCGCTTGTGAGCGGCAGCGAGTCGAACCGGCCGTCGTTCATCCCCATGGGCATCACGCCGCGTTAAGTAGGGATCCAATGATCCTTTTCGTGGGTGTAAACGTTTTGCTAACATATTGGATGAGTACCTCTCTCTCTCTCTCTCTCTCTCTCTTTTGAATGAGGAACCGACGTCACCGAGGCATGCACTGGAATCCCTCATCTTACCCATGGTCACGATCGACTTTTGTCAGACCAGGAGGCTGTGAAGGATTGTGTAGTTAGTGGGTTGGCCTGTATGTAGGGGAATGTCAACTCTTCACCAAAAGAAAAAACCCTGGGTTGCGACATGGATCTTACCACACCATCCAAAATACTTTTCAGTTTTGGTTGGTGTGGATCGCTGTCAGCCATGACTATCCGGACGGTTTGGGATGCCGCAGCCACTCGAATCGAAACGTGAGTGGTTCCCTGTACATACAGTATGTCACATGAGATATCATGTCAGTTGCCACCGCAGAGTCGTATGCCACTAATATCGCTGAGGGCAGCCGTGAGCGTAAACCGACCGTATTTGACCAAGGGCAGTCGCGCCAACGCGACCTGACCTAGATTAACGGTAATTGAGCACGAGACCTTGCCCATGGTAACCATGCGCACCCAATAGTTTGGCGTAGCAATGCGTCGAGCAGGACCATGACGACCACAGGGGGTCACTGGTGTCAGCAGAAGGATGGCAATGGCGCGACACGGTGGGCGAGTACTACTGGCCATGGAGCTCGGTCTGAAGCCATTCCCACCCGCTGACGAACGTGTTAAACCGCACGCGGAAGCGTGTGACGAGGCAGCCCATGGGGTCTCAGGTGACCCTGCATGACGGACAAGACTATGTTACGTAGAAGAGAGTATTCTTATCGAGGGTTGAGGGGCAGTCACAGCAAGGAGTTTACGTCGAGTACATGGCGTCGATCTCGTTGGCGTAATACGCGACGAGCTGCGGGCGCTTGAGCTTGAACGTGGGCGTGACGAGGTTGTTGTCGACGGTCCAGAGCTCGTCGACGAGGTGGATCTTCTGAACGCGCTCAAAGCGGAAGAGCCCGTGCTTGATGGCGAGTGCTTCCAGGTCCTTGAGGATCGCAGCGCTGATCGCGGCTGGGTCCGTGTTACCATTGTTGTGCTTGTTTGCCCACTCGGCGATGTTGGCCTTCTCAGGCACTACCACACCGACAAGAAAGTTCTGCAGCGAGTCACCGTGAACAAAAATCTGCGCCACGAGCGTGCTCTTGAGGTACACGTTCTCAATCTTTTCCGGCGCGACGTACTCTCCTTGGGACAGCTTGAAAATGTTCTTCTTGCGGTCAATGACGCTGAGCGTGCCGTCGGCGTTCCAGCGGCCAATGTCTCCAGTGTGGAGCCAGCCATCGGCGTCAATGACTTCGGCCGTCTTTTCCGGTTCGTTATAATACCCTTGAAACACGACCGGCCCCTTAACGCAAATCTCGCCGCGCGGCTCGGGCGTGTCATTGTTCGTGTAGTTCATGTCGGGCACGTCATGGAGACACACTTGGATCGCGCCACCGGGGATACCGACGTGGGTGCCGGGCGCAAACGCCGCGGTCGAGAGCGAGATTACGCCGGCCGTCTCTGTCATGCCGTACCCTTCAATCACGGCACAGCCAAACACGATTTGCAGCAGCTCCTTACAGTCCTGCGCGATCGGCGCGCTGCCGTTCATGATGACGCGCATGCGTCCGCCCACGAGCGCCTGTGGCTTCTTGAAGACGAGCGCGTCCCAGAACGCGTGGTGCACGTACCCGTCGGCCAGGTAGTGCTTCTTGTTCGCGTACGCTGTGTCAAAGAGCCACTTCTTGATGCCGCCCGCGGCCTCGACGCCGCCGACAATCTTGTCGTGGATGCGGTTGAGCACGCGCGGCACGGACGGAAACACGGTCGGACGCAGCGCCGCGAGATCGTCCGTGAGCTTGGCAACGTCGCCCTGGTAAAAGCCAATGCGTCCGCCGGCATTAATCAGCGACACTTGGACCACACGTTCAAACGAATGCGGCAGTGGCAAGTAGCAGAGATGGACATCGTCCGGCAGGATCGCCTCGTTGCTTTGCGCGGCACGCGCGGCCGCAACGAGGTTGCCGTGGCTCAGCATCACGCCCTTGGGATTCCCCGTCGTGCCCGACGTATAACAGATCGTCGCAATATCCGACGGCAATGGCGGGTCGGCGTCCACGGGTTTCTTCTTGCCGACCTCGAGAATCTCGCCGAGGCTCTTGAGCTGAATGTCGTGGAACGCCGCCTCCTTGGTCTGCGCCTCGTCCACGTCTTCAAACTGCACAATGATCTTGACGCTGGGACACTGGTCGATACTCTTCATCAGCGTCTGGAACTGCGGCTTGGCCACAAAGAGCACGCGCATGGCGGTTTGGTTCACAATGAACGGGATGGCCGACGGGCCCAGCGTGTCGTAGAGCGGCACGAGCTGGTACGCCATGCGGTTCGCGCCGTGCTCGACGAGGACCCATTCGTACCTGTTCTTACTGAAAATGCCCACGCGTTCTTGGCGCGTGAGCCCCAGTTCATGGACCATGGCGGCCGCCATGACAGCTGTCTCATCGAGAAACTGCGCGTACGTGACCCACTCGTACTCGCCCACGGCGCCCGTGACTGGATCAATCGCCCGCGAGCCGTACAGCGGCCGCGAGCCGTCGTCCACGAGCCGGCGCTCGGCCAGGAGGTTCGTGTAGAGCGTCATCTCGGGCGTGTAGGAGACGGCATTGTCGCACACGCGCGCGGCGCCGCGCGACGCCGTCTTGGTTTCGGGTAGCTCGTGGGTCGTGGGGCGGCCCGCGGCGAAGAGCGACTCGGCTTGGCCCATACTGAGAGAGAAAGATCTGTTGGTGGCGGCGGAGAAAACGAAGTGACGGCATGTCAAACGGAAAGTGACGGCGTAATTTATTTTAGTTTACTTCGCCTGAGATGTCGTTTTGAACCCACAGCAAAATCCTTACTGGATGGAAGTATAGATGGTGTTTGGCGGACAACCCAAAATGTGGGTGGAATTCAACTTTAATCGCCAAAATGTGGGTCGCAGGCGAAAAGTTAAAAGCAGCCGTAAGGTAAATTCGGAGTCGTTGATGTCGGGTTGGATCTTGGGCTCTGCAACGCGGCCTGGCAGCTTTATGTATGGTGCAACACCAGCGTGTTTCCTACAGACTCAAGCCTGAACAGGTCGATGACGCATACGCTTCTGTGCTGGCATCGTATTTTACATCCACCACGAAGTTTGGCAGCATTTCTGCCAGTGAACACGGTTGCGGAGCTTGGCACTTCACGTTTCAGTGATGATCTGGACAGAAGCCAGCAATAGGCTGCCGCTGCGAACCCAGCATCCTGCACTAAACTACTATACAGTACAGTCCTGTGTACTACAGTATCAGTTTCCTCCTCTGACCTTCGTAGGCATGATACTTGTGGGGGAACCCTCCCGCTCAGTCTCCCATGGAATTTGGAATGACTGAGTGCAAAAAAATGATATGGATACACTTTGTCTGGAGGTCTGCACGACGTGATACCTTCGAGAAATAACAGCAGCCCACCATCCGTCGCGCTCCAATAAATACGGGCTCCTAAATGCACTCACCCATTCATGGTATTCATAGACTTGAACACTTTTGAAATGATGAGAATACCACCACCACCTCTCGCGACACACCCCCAGGCGTCTCGAGTGCTGGGAACTGCTTCAGATTGAACTGCACGGTCAGTACTCGCTGGCGCGTCTCGACGAGCTGCTCGCGTTCTCCCGGCAGACAAGTACACTTCGAGCCCTCGCCATTTTACTGCTCACACCGCTGGCCTCTGTGGTCTTGATGATCTTGCCCGACTTCCTGCCGTTGCGCACACCTGCCGACGGTGTTCTCCATCAGTCGGCCACGTATTGGGTACGTATGTTTTCCATGAACGTCGTGTCTTCCGCCGCCATGATGCTCCAGTTTTCGTACGCGTCGCCGCGGTTGCCGTTGGTGAAAAGACAGGTGATGGCCGCAGCCGTATTAGTGGGCACGACCGGCACCGTGATGATCTTCATCCTACACCTTGTCATCGGGTTCCCAACACCGTTCCTGATGCAAACCTCCTCGATACCCGGAATAGTCTATCTCGTCGGCTCCATGTGGGCTATGTGGAAGACTCCGATTCGTGAAGACCCTGAAGTCCGGCGAGACCTGTGGCAGTTTGTATGGATCTGCGCAAGCGAGTTCACGATGATCCTTTTGTACCCAGTAATGATCTGGGTCTTTGGTCTGCTCAACGGACGCCAGCAGACCGCCTTTGTGATGACTTTCCCCATGGTCAAATTGGTTCTCAAGAACCTCGCCAGCCGTGGACTCTATCGCCTTGAGGATTTCGCACCCGTGTACGCGGTGCTCTCGGTGGACGCATTCCACGCGCTTCTGCTTTCGTGCGCGATGCACTCGTCAATATCGAGCGGTACGCTGATCTGCATTATGGGTACAGACATCTTCCAGAGCGTTGTTGCAATCGTCGAAGTTCGATTGATTATGCGGAAGCTCAAGCGACTCCACCTTGAGATCCTCGCGGCCGACGCGAGCACGGCTCTGATGTACCGTCAGCTCAACCAGAGACGCATTGTCTCGTGCGCTAGCGCAATCTTCGAGTCTCACGCGCACATCCGGAAGAACCCTGCCCTCGCATTGCCCCGTCATTTGCGATCTCCCCGACGGTCACGCATTTGGTCAGTGCGGCTGGTACGAAACCGTATCGCACCAAACCCAGTTGCCAGTGTGACCCAGAAGACGACAAGCACCACAAGTCGAGTACGTGCGGCTCTCGCTCCAGCTCCTCCACATGGTCGAATTCTACATGCTCATCGAGTTCACCGAAGTGATCATCGCGATTATCTACGGTACGTGGGGTTCGATCTAGCTTGTTTTTCATCACTGCGTCTTGTGCAAGTGACCTCACGGTTGTTATATGTGGACAGCAATCTATTTGACAGCCATGTTTCATCTACCCAATCGAGTCTACTACCTGACGCTGAAGACACTTACACGAGACCAGTTCACGGAGACCGTGGGTCGCGTGCTCGAGTATGCCGTCCTTGAACTGCTCTCACTTGTGGCGCTTGGAATCGTGCTTGATCGACTGCTGGGGGTTTCGATGCTGCGTCTACTCGCGTTCACGCTGCACAAGCACGCGTTACTCGCGCAGTCACTGCTGGTATCCTGGGTCACGTTGACTGCACAGCTCACGCTCGAACATCTCGGTACGAATCTTAGCTGGTGCTGATGGTGGATGGTTCATCTTCTGACTGAACGTGGGAGCTTAAGGGAACGACTATACATTCCGCTTCCAGTGGCTACGGCACCCAGAACCTTGAGAAGGCAACCCACGGACAACTTGATTCGGATGATGGAGAACCCGACATCTACTCAGCGCACCAAGCCCTCTCCGTCTGCTGCGCCCAGCGCGGTCGCTCTCGCTGTAGCTACCGTACTCACGGCTGAACGAGCGCTGTTTACGACGATTTTTCAGTTTTCTTGTCGTCTTGGAGAGTGACGAAGGCTCGACTAGTTCCGAAGGTTGGTTCATCGTGTTCCACACAATCACACCGCTGTGCCATGCGATTCTCGGTCTTAGCAAGCGCGTGGGGCCCAAGATCAACGCGTTCTGGTGTGCCATGGTGCTGGCGAACTTCGATTTTACCACGATTTCGTACCGGTTCAACGTGGAAGACTCGAGCCGCGACCGCATTGGCAACGACTATACGGACTTCACCAATGACTTAGGCGACGACGCAGGAGTTTGTCGAGTGGCACAGCCACCGACTAAACGGGCCGCTCGAAGAGTGGAAGCGCGATCACCCGGTGGATTCATTCGAGATTCATTCCGCGTATGGCTTTCCATTGGAGATTCAACAGGACACTACGCTGCTCGCTTCACTGGCACCACATTTCTTGGACGGTTTGCTAAACGTTATTGTCCAAATCCAGCATTGATGTCTAGTCACCGTCTCAATCAAGTTGCCCCGGAGTTGCCTTCTGAAGGTGCTGAATGCCGTAGCCACTGGAAGCGGAACGTATAGTCGTTCCCTATATGGTTGGATTCATCCCACCGTCAGTCAGATGACATCTACAACAACCAGGGCCACGTACCGAGATGCTCGAGCGTGAATTGTGTGGTCATCATGACCCAGAGCACCAGCAGCGACTGCGCGAGCAAAGCATGCTTGCGCAGCGTGAACGCGAGTAGCCGCAGTGTCGAAAAGCCCAGCAGTCGATCGAGCGCGAACCCAAGCGCCACAAGCGAGAGCAGTTCAAGCGCGGCATACTCGAGCACACGGCTCACAGTCGCTTTTAACTGCTCCTGTGTGAGTGCTTTCAGCGCCACGTAGTAGACACGGTTGGGGAGGTGGTACATGGCGGTCAGGTAGATTGCTGTACAGTACATTCGCAACAGCAATAAGGTTACTCACAAAGGACTGAATGGCGAACGGCACGCTGGACGAGACCCCACGTACCGTAAATGACCGCGACGATCACTTCGGTGAACTCGATGAGCATGAAGAATTCGACCATGTGAAGAAGCTGGAGCGAGAGCCGCACGTACTCAACTCGTGGCGTTTGGTTGCTGAGCACTACACCCTGTGGCATAATGTTGGCTCCGTCGGGAGCGATACGGTTCGGGGCAATCGACACGGTTTCATTGCAAGACTGCTGGGACGGTCGCAGATGACGAGGTAATGCGATGGCAGGATTAGTGCGGATGTGGCTGTAAGACTCCAGGATAGAGTTCGCGATCGAGAAAACGCTTGGTTTGTGGGGATGACGGCACATCAGAGCCGTAGCACCATCTACCGTGAGGATCTCCAGATGGAGTCGCTTGAGCTTCCGGATGATCAGCCGAACTTCTACGACTGCGAAGATGCTCTGGAAGATGTCCGTACCCATGATGCAGATCAACGTGCCATTTGATAGGGACGACTGCATCGCGCACGAAAGCAGAAGCGCATGGAAGGCGTCCACACCGAGCACCACATAAACGGGAGCGAGATCCTCAAGGCGATAGAGTCCACGGCTGGCGAAGTTCTTGAGAACCAATTTGATGATGGGAAAAGCCAAGGCAAAGACGGTTTGCTGGCGTCCGTTGAGTAGACCGAAAACCCAGATCATTAATGGGTAAATCAGCATCATCGCGAACTCGCTCGTGCCGAACCATACGTACTGCCACAAATCTCGCCTGACTTCTGGGTCTTGGCGAATTGGGGTCTTCCACATAGCCCACATGGAGCCGCCGAGAAGGAAGGCTGCTATGGACGATGTGGTTTGCAGCACGAATGGGGTCGGAAACCCAATGAGAAGGTGCACGATGAGCAGCCCCACGGTGCCGCCCACGCCCGACAGTACAGCCGCGAGCGCAAACTGCGTTTTCACCAATGGCAACCGCGGTGACGCAAACGAAAACTGGAGCATGGTAATAGCAGCGGACATGGTGTTCATGGAGAACATACGCACCCAGTACGTGGCCGACTGATGGAGAACGCCCTCGGCAGGCGGGCGCAGCGGCAATAAGTCAGGCAAGATCGTTAAGACCGTGCAGGCCAACGGTGTGAGCACTAGAATGGCGAAGGCTCGAGGTGTACTTGTCTGCTGGGAGAACGCGAGCAGCTCATCAAGTCGCGCCAGCGAGTACTGGCCATGCAGTTCAATCTGAAGCATTTCCCATCGGCGGATAAGTGCACGGCTCGCCTCGCGAAGTCGTGCGACGAGGCGCTCCGTGATGAGCACTGTGGGCGTGGTGCGGGGGAGAGTCCGCGCGTGTGGTGCTTGTGCTGACATGACGAAATAGATCTTACGCGGTCAGCTTTGGAAGTATATTGGTTGTAACGTTTGTGAAGATGGCACGCCAACTTGGTGCCAACAAGTGCCATTATTAGCAGCAGGATCTGAACAGGTATCCAACCGATCTTGGGGAAGTCCTGGCGAAGAAAATGATGAAAGCGATGTACTGTTTACATTGTTGGTACAATGCGGGAGCATTGACGTCACTTATCCTCTCCCTTATATTTTCACACTCACATGAGGGACGAGTTTGCCACATTACGAAGACGAAGTTCATCAGCTGGTTCATTCTTAAGAACCACGATCCGCTTGGCCAGCAGTAGTAGTATTCCCAGCATCTGATACTTCCGATCGAGCTGCATCGAGACTCCCAAGCGTCGTCCGACTCCCGCTGCCCAGCGTCGTTCGGCTTCCAGTGCCACTGCTGAAGCTGGCCTCGCCACCTCCCCCTTCGCCCATCGTGGCGTCCGGATCCACGACCTGAAATTCCGGTAAGCTCGCGTCCAGTATCTCCCCTTGCAGTACGCTTTGCACAACCCACCGCGCCGTGACGATCGTGAGCCCCCACTCGTTGGCCTTGTCAAACTTCATACCGATGGGGTTTAAGCAAATCAAGTGGGTATTCTTCTTGCTGAGCTTGCTCGAAACTTGTGCACCAGCCATGCGAAGCAGCTCCATCACGACGAGCCGATCCACGCCCACGTATACCGAGGTCGAGGCCACGACCTGCTTGAAGCACGCCAGTGGTAAGGCTACGGGGAACAGCGACCGCGGCTGCTGGTACGTGAGCGTAAACAGCTCGTGGGTTTGATGGGACACCACACACTCGGCGGCGAGGCAGCACCGCACCCAGAGATCCGACACGTACCGGATCCGCCTTGGTTTGTCAGTAGCTGACTCGACACGCGACAAATTCTGGAAATAGGCCGCAAACTTCATGCGCTGGGTCTCAGCGAGTTCTGGATTCAGCGAGACGCCACTGCAGACCACAATGTGGGTCACAAAATCAAACTGTGCCGGCTCGACGTGTTCAAAGTCGCGTGCATCCAGCGCCACGACCTGCGCGCCGCCCTTTTGCTGGAGCTGCTTAACAGTTGCCCGCACAAGCTTGGGCTCGTTCGGGTCCAGGCACACTAGTAAGAAGCCATAATCCTTGAGCAACTTGATCGCCTTCTCCCTCGTCTTGTGGCCTCGCTCTCCTTCCTCGCGGTGATCTTCTGCTTCTTCGAGCAGGTCCATGGACACGTCGCCCAGTCCACACATCGAGGAGGATGCCAACGACACTTGTCTGTCCACCAGAGGCGGCGACGAAAACTCCTCCATGGGTTCGTCAATCTCGATGGGGTACATTTCCTCGGGCTCGAGCCGTAGGCATGTGAGCGAGTCCACGATCCACTTTGCCGAGACGAAGTGGCAACTCGCCGTAGCGTTGCGTGCGACCACGAGCTGCTCGAGCCGCTCCAGCACCGTGACATCAGCGAGCACAGGACTCACGATCACGTGAGACACGGCAGGCAACTGCATCTCGTAATAGATTGTGCCCATGCCTGTGCGGATCAATCGCTGGATCTGCCTTTCCATCTCGAGGGGGAACCCCACGAGGAAAAAGCCACATGCATCAAAGAGCTCGAGAAACTCGTCGGGTCCGTCGTCTTGTCCATCTTGAGCTTGCTGTTGCCAATACTGCTGCAGAAGCTGTTGCATTTTGCTAGTCGAGAGATCCTCGAGCTGCTGGCGGAGCTGCTTGTAGAGCCGCTTGGGTCTCAACATGGTCTCGAGCGAAAACGCCTTCTCGTCGACGAGTTCCCCTTTTTCAATACACGCATGCACCCACGCCACGTGCACGACCGGGATACCGTGTGCCATGGCTGCATCATACTTTGGCCCGCTGGGCGTTTGTGCAACGAGTACATCGGTGCGACCGACTTCGAGATTGGCGTCGTAGACTGCACCGTGGAGTGCCGCGAGCTTTTCGATTTGCACGCGGGTCTGAGCCGAGAGACCAGTCGTGCAGACCACGAGCCCTTCTAGCGCACGCAGCTTGTAGGCGGACGCGTCCAGCAGCGCATGCGCGCGGAAGGAATCAAAGATCCATCGCGAGGAGACCACAGGGAGCCCCCGGGTCACCGCGGCCTAGTCGGTATAGAAACCCACGAATGAGAGTAGAGCGTCAGTATCGCTGTGTGAAGAAGAGCAAAGAAAGCGCAACGCACACGGTGTTTGTGGGAGCCGACGGCGTCGGCGATGAGATGCGTGGTCGCGTCGAGCGTGAGGTCGTCCTCGAAGGCGCCGTCGCACGCGAGCACGGTCTTGCGGATTTGCTCCTGGTGTCCACAGAGCGTCTCAGCCTCTCGCAAAGGGTGCGTTGGAAAGAAGTATATCTAAACTAAGCGAGCATGTACCTTTACGTGGACGGCAAGGCCCGTGGTGCAGATGCAGAGTCCCGCAAAGAGCGACCCCGTCGCGTCATTTCGGGGGGTGCTCATCACTGTTTAGCCGTCGACAGTGACCATCAAAACACGCCAGCAAGGAGGTCACTAAAGTGAGATTTTGAAAACTACCCGAAATATTACGTTTTTCTCAGTCTCTGACACAATGAGATCTCATTCGCTCTGATTCGAGATGCAAATACAGTAGAGATGGATCTGTCCGTAGTTGCGCAGGTATTAATAGCTGGCAGCCCCACAACACTGGATTCATCACCGCACTGGACATGGTAACTTACTCATATCTATCATTAGAGAAACGGTCTCCTTCTTGGAATACGAACATTTGTCCAGCTCCTGCTCCTAAATATGGCTTATGGTGCCAGGTCAACAAACTCTTCAATCAATAGCCTCACCGCAACTATCACATTCGTCATGTCCGCACAAGCAGCACCAGCACAGACTCTACCAAGCAGCGCCCCCACAGGGCTCACCATGGCGCACCTCATCGGAAGAATTCGCGAGACAGTCCGTGCGCTTATCCGCCGTTGGGAAACGCTTCGAATTGAGCTGCACGGGCAGTACTCCTTGGTGCGTCTTGACTAGATGCTCGCATTCACCCGGCGGATAAGTACACTTCAAGCCATCGTCATCATTCTGCTCACACTGTTGGCCTGCGATGCAGTCAGCAATGTCGAGTGGCACGTTGGTCTGCATCATGGGTGCGGACATCTCCCAGAGCGTCGTGGCGGCCGTGGAAGTTCGATCAATCGGCGGCTTGAGCAACTCCGACTTGGGAACCTCGCGGTAGACTCGGCTACAACTATGATATGCCCTATGTACCACCGGCCCAGTTCTGACTTGTCATTCGCGAGCTCCATCCTCGAGTCTCACTGCCACATCCGCACCAATCCTGCCATCGCGTTGCCCTGCCATTTACGATCGTGCTTGATCGGCTGCTGGGCTTCTCGACGCTGCGACTGCTCGCGTTCACGCCTTTTTTTTATCCTTAGGATACTAGACACTTAGTGTCGGCTACCCTGTGTTCGATCTTCTGAGTTAACTATGGGGTCGTTTCCTAGCGTTCTCGGTCGCACGGTTGTCGGCCTGGAGGAGGTGGTGGCTCATTTGGAGTAGGAGTTGAAGGGGTCGGGTGAGTGGGCGAGTGGCGTGTTCGATATCAGCTGGTAGGAGCATGGTCAAGTGCACATCGGTGGGCTCCCAGGTTGTGGTGGCCGTGGTGGTGCGTCGCGTGTCCATGGCGAGGTTGGCGAGCCAGTCAGCCCTTTTGTTGCTGGAGCGAAGGGTGTGGCGGAGAGTCGCGAAGGGGAGCGCCCGGAGGACTCGCTGGGTGGCCTTCGTGGAGCGTCGGGTGCTGCGGTGGGTGCTGCGGGTGTGCCCAGCGACTTGGCCGAGGACCAGTTCGCTGTCGCCGATGATCGTGAGGAGAACGGTGTGATCGGTGTACCGGCTCGCGCATTCCTGGACGCCGCGGAGGAGGGCGTCGTTCGCGTTCACACTGCACAAGCACGCTTTGCTCGCGCAGCCGCTGCTGGTGTTCTGGGTCATGTTCACTGCACAGCTGTGGTTCGTCTTTCGGCTTACGGTTGGATGTATAAAACCATAAGGGAACGACTATACGTTCTGCTTCCAGTGGCTAAGGCATCCAGAACCTTGAGAAGGCAACTCACGGGCAACTTGATAGGGATGGTGACTAGACATCAATGCTGGGTTTTCGATCTAGATGCCTAGATGAACTGTCCAGAAACTTGGACCGTTTGTTTGTCGTTGTGCTCACAGTTCCTCAGATCCCTGTCCAAGACGATCTCTTTGGGATGGCTCAAATGTTTACCGTTCAGTTGTATCCATCGCGATCCGCCTCGAGCAGGACACAACACACTGTGATAGATACAGAACCCGCTGTCTTCCAAGCGCCTGGAGCTCTCTCCATCTGCACCCAGCGCTCTCGCTGCAGTCACGAACAAAACGGAAAATTTTGGTGTTTATCTGAGATAATGAGAACTCATTCGATTTCATTCGTTGGGGTGATGGACGTGGCAACCCGTCGCTCGCTTGCTCTGATACTCCCCTGAGAGACCTGATTGTTGTCTAGTGTATGAAAGATAAAGGGTCGTTCCATGGATCAGAAGGGATCGCAGTCGATCTGACAGATAGAGCGGCTCTATCTCTTCCAGTCCCTTGGCACTGCGGGTACCATGCGCTCGATGGACTGCATACCGATGAGCTGGCGGCTCGTGTGGACACTCGCGAGCACCGCGTCGCGTACTGCCAACCGCATTTGCTTCTCGTACATAGCAATGGCCGGCAGGCCGACACCCATGCGAATGAAGCGGTCGCACAACATGGCCGCGTCCTCGAGTGCAAGATTGGTGCCACCGACGTCTGCGGGTGGCATGGGGTGGGCTGCATCACCCAACAGCGTCACACCACATGGTGACCATACAGGGAGTCGAGGTGGCATCGTTTCGATGGACCGGAAGGCACATCGCGCGGGAGCTTGTGCCTCTACGACAGCGCGGGAAATGGGGTGCCATTTCGATGTCATCCGACGCGCGATCTTGGCCAGTTGGAATGGCGCCATGGCGTCCAGATCATAGAGGTTCATTTGGTGGTCCACAAGGAACTGGTCGGTGCGAGCCATCAATGACCAGCTCACGAACAGCTCGTCTTCCTCACACAATGGATTCTGCCGACGCCGATGGGTACGGCAAGTCGCTGGTTCAGACGCGTGCTCGCCGACACCTCGGGTGTGGAGAGGCTCAATGCGTAATGAAATCTTGGATTTGGGGTTCGTGATGACTGTTGTGGTGTTGGGGCAAGCGAGTTTTGCGGTTGTGAGTCCCATCGTTACGCGGGTTTTGCCATAGATCATAGAGCAGTCCGTGTCCAGCAAGCCGAGAGTGCTTGAGGGGATTAATTGATCGCGCACGCGTGAGGCTTTGCCATCAGCACCGATCAGCACGGTGCCTCGAACCAACATCCCGTTGGTAAACTGGACTTCGATCATCTTGTTGGAGAGTACGCGGTAGCGTTGGAACACGCGGTTGAACTGAATCTCGGTGCCTTCGTCGAGTCCATGGAGAAGCACGCTGCGGAAGGCCGTGCGATCCATGCTGAAGACTTGCTTGCTAAAGCCGCGGTTGTGATACTGAGGCTGGGGTGCGAAATCTCCACTGACACGATTGCCGCTGTGAGCATCACGCCATACAGTATCGGGAAACACTTGGCCGGCTGACCGCAAAAAGAGCTCAAAGGTCTCGTCAGGCAGCATCGCCTTGATCGCGTCGTATCCAGTCGTGTCGATACGAGCGTGGTACCCGTCACCGGTAGACGGCGTGGCGTCCCCTTCAAAGACCGTGAATGGAATGCCCATACGCTTGAGTCCTTGGGCTAGGCAGAGACCACTGAGACTGGCGCCGACGATCAAAACGTGCCGAGGCGGCAGTAGATCTTCGGCAGAGTAAGTTCTCGGTACTGAGACAGCACTGGCACGGTGCTTGCATTCAGCTGAGTGGAAAGGTGTCGTATCGACTGGCTGCGGATCTTGCGGCTCGCGTGTCTCGCTTCGCAATGCAAACGTATTGCCTTGGAAACGACGAGAGTCACCATAACGAGTGGGTCGGCCATGGGTCTGCTGAAGAGAAGCAGGTCCGAGTCCGACGGCCTTCTTGAACCACCGTAAGACATTCTTGGTCGTTGATCGTGTGGAGATATCGTCATAATCGACACGGTTGGAGCCGTGCCTGTTTTGGTTGTGGAGTCCCATAGTTCGGGAGGCGACGTTGCTGTGGCTAGCAAAAGAGGAAATGGGCTGCCTCTCGATCACTGGCGGTCGGCGCCTCGCATTGGTCTCCTCTCGCTTTCGTAGTAGACCCGAGGCGAAAACGAAACTTAGCATTCTTACGTAGTCCGAGGTTACCGTAGGAGAAGCAGGAGAAAAGGTCGCCAGACTCTTGAGTCGTCACGTTGATGAGTCCCATCCGCACGCTCATGCGTCCTTCTCGCGGAAGACAATCGGTATCGATTCGATGAGTGTGATTCGAAAATTTAGGGTGAACCGAAATCACTCTTGCAAATCAAAGGGAGGGGGGTCAAACGATTCATTGACGGTACACGTATTGACTTCTTTCCCGCAATCTAATAAAGTTCCCAAGAATGTACAGCGACGTTGGCAGACAAAGGCGTGAGTACGAGGTCAGCTTATTAGGTCGGCTTGTAATCGTCGTTCTTGCAATCATAGTTTCCATTCCGAGAAGTTTCTCCCACGGGATCCCCCCCCCCATCTTCCTTTTAGATCGGAAGAGGGGCAAAATGTACCCATCTTTGAAATCGAGAAAGTATCCAAGTGTGGGGGTGTACCTCTCAGGGAGACGATTTGGGACACGCATGATACAAGAAACTCGAGGGGCAATACACAACCATCGAACGATTGCATTTTTCATAAGCCACAAAAAAACGAATGCATTTTCCACAAAGCCGAACCAAGGTCTCTAGTTTTCCCGAGCGGTTTCCTTGCACTGCCATCTTCAAGCCACGCTTATACTCGACCTTGCACATCTCCTGGAGGTCCTCTAGGGCCTAAGCTGAGTCTGCTCATGTCCAGATGGATGGTGATTCCCTCGAAGGTGTTTGCTTCGCGTCGTCCTTTCACATTGTCTGATCACATGAACGCTGGAGCCCAGCATTTGCCAAGACGTTATCGGATCACTCGACAAATCGGACGAGTAATCAGTCCATCACACTGTGCACAATGCTTAATCATAGAGGTAATTGCCTCTACAGCAACAACGTGCATTCATTGCACTCAATAGGCTTTAGGCAGATCTTCGTCCAGCAAAGCTGGGTGGATAGATGTAAGCAGTTTCCTTCTTTTGACATAAATAAAATCCACAATTGCTGGAGTCACATACACTTCTTGCCGCTTCCTTCACAGCACTGTCGTCCAGTCTCAATACACGACCTTGCGCATCTCCTGGACGTATGGTACACCAAACATACGCCTACTCGCGTCCAGACTGATGGTGATCCCCTCGCGGCCGTGCTCGCGCATAGCCCGTTCATACTGTGCGATCGCATCGACCGATACGCCATGCTCACAGAAAAGCTTGGTGAGGATTCGCGCGTCCTGCATCGCGGTATTACAACCAATGCCTGCCGGTGTCATTGTGTGGACGGCATCGCCCAGCAGCGTCACACACGACGGCTGCCAGGCCTTGATCTCGGGCGACATGGTCGAGATCCGCAGGAACGATGCCCACTCGGGGTCTTGCTGCTCAAACAGCGTACGCACGCGCGGACACCACGTGCGGGTCATGTGCATCGAGAGCTCCGCGACTTCATCGGGGGCCATCGCGTACAAATCGCTGACCGTCATATTATCTCGTACGTGGAACAAGTCGGCGCGGGCCAGCAGCACCCAGCACAAGTAGTTTTGCAGGTCGGGCAGTTCCGTGTTCGCGGGGTTGCTACGGCCCCCAGTGGACGAAATGTACTCGTGCATGTGGTGCGTGGAGCCGCAGCGAGGCTCGATCACGACCGACATTTGCGGATGTTGGCTCGTCACCATGGTCGTGCTTGCGGTCGCAAAGTACTGTTCGATCTGTGGGGTAATTGGCGTCTTGCCGTAGATGGCGCCGCTGTCGGTGTCCAGCAGCGTGATGTGGCGAGGCACGTACTGGCGGCGAACGCGGGACGTCGTGCCGTCAGCACCGACAAGCACCGAGCCTTCCACGCACCGGCCATTATCAAACTGTACTTGGACGCAGCCATTTGGCAGAATCTCGTACTTCTTGAAGGCCATGCCAAATTGGATCTCCGAGCCTTCGACCAGATCCGTGAGCAGCAGCGAGCGCAGCATGGCGCGGTCCGTACTGAACACGTGCTGCGTGACGCTCGAGCGGTGGGCAAACTTGACGCCGTCGGGTGCTGCGCCGCCCGACTCGGCGTCGACGTACATGAAGCCCGGCAGGAAATGGCCGGTCGAGCGCAGAAAGACTTCAAAATTCGAGCGCGACAAGTTGGTCTTGAGTGCTTCGTACCCCGAGCTATTGATGCGCAGGCGATACCCCTGGGTCCGGTAGTTGGGCGTCGGATCGCGTTCAAACACAGTGAAGGGGATGCCGTTCTTCTTGAGCCCCTGCGCGAGACAGAGTCCACCAAGGCCGCCGCCAATGATGAGCACATGGGGCCGTGGTGCGTGGTAGCGTCCGTACGGATCGGCTCGGGGTTTGCGGTTCGCTGGCATTCGGTGGTGGTACTCGTAGATCGACGGTCCCGTAGTAGGTACGGACGAGGCATCAGACGACGACAGTGTCGAGGCCATTGAGCTGCTCGAGCTCGTGGTCGCCGAGCGAAAGCTGCTGGTCTTGGGCGGCTTGGCGTGCACATAGTACACCGGCACGTCGTCTCTCTCGTGCTCGTACGGTCGCCCGCCGCTATCGTGGCTCAGTCTGCGCGCTGAATTGCCACCGTCAGAGTGGCTGAGGCTCGTGCGCGAGTGCGAACTTGGCATGGGTGTGCGGTGGACTTCGCGTGGGTCGTCGGCCATGCCCATCGTCTTTTTGATCCAACGAATCATCTTACGGCGCTTGCCTTCGTCACTGTGGTCTGCTTCTTTCGTGCGGCGCTGCTCGTAGTGCGCCGCATTGAGGGCTTCTTGATGGCGCGTCATTTCTTCGTCCGAGATGGCTTCTTTTTGAGACGGAGAGCGTTGGACGTTGTGGAGGAAAGGCGGTCAATTGCACACTGCCACTCTGCTTGGGGATTGCTCGAGCTCCTTGAGCAATGCAGGACTCGTATCCCCGTCAAAGGGGACAAGGTCCGCCCTTCGTCTTTCGCCCCATTGTCGATTACAAAGACACGCTGCGTGCGTAGGCGCATACTATGATCTCTGATCTGCTCGCAGATCTTGAGGATCCACTCATACACCCTCTGAGGCATCCCTGTTGGTAGCCAGAACAGCCGCCAGCGTGCTTGCTTTTCTTCCATGGAATCACGATGCGAGTTGCATCGGGTTCTTGAAGAAACCTCCGCCTGGCTAATTTGAGCGTCTTGGAGGGGCGAGGCGTCAGTGGTATTTCGTATCTTTACTCCTGGTGCTCAGGACAGTGGCGTGTCTGTGGCGCGCGCAAGCTTCTCCGAATGCGATGGCCGCCAAAGACACGCAGCGACATGGTTCTCTCTTGACCGAACACTAACACTGGCCTTTCGGGAAAAGACAGGAGCGGCACGATAGCGCTTTCCGTTGCTGGACAACGGACATGCCGCCGAAGGGGCTCTTCAAACACAACAAATGATGGTCCGCATAGTCAGGGCGCTTGCCGACAACGGACACTAGGTACTTGGAAAGGTGCATCACCGTGTTTTGGCGTTGACGCGAAACACTCCCCCCGGCCGACTAACAGACAAACCCTCCAGTCTCCTGTTAAAAGAAGCAAACGTGGTTGGTATAGTGAGCTGCCACTAGGTATCAACGGTGCATACCGTATCCATCGAATTGCTGGGAGGAGCGGGCAGAACGCACGCCAGTACTCTACCATGCTGGAAGCCTGCACAAATGGGAAAAATAAGGCTAGATGCAGGTGTTCGCCTCCCCGCGTTAGGAACCTTGGTAGTGGTATCTTGGACCCTTGGCCGTGGTTCCTTCGGTTGCGTTCCTTTTCCATGCTTTTATGCGCCACGTCCACCATCACGGCGCGCAACGAGAAATGACAATGTCACGCATCGAGGAATGGCAATGTCATTCCTCGTTGCGTGCCATGGTGGTAGAGGTGGCGCATCGATTGGGACTGATAGAATCCTGTCGTAGTTGTTCATTCTTTTCAACTACAGTACTGACAATCTGGTCTGAATGGAAGTGCTCGCGCTGTTTTCGGTGGCTTATAACACGCAATTCTCTGAACTCCCGACACAATAGCTCTTTCAAAGGCTCAAAGATACTCTTGGCGTTCTGTAGCGGCATTGAGATGTCTGTCTCGTCATGGTATTCGTTTTAGAGGCTCGGAGGCCCAAGATTATGCTTGCTGTCTTGATGTTTAACAAATGTTTAAAAGCGGGTAATCGGTTTAGATAGTTCTCCCCGGTCACTTTTATGTGCAACATGGCACTGACAAGATTCATATTGCGTACCCAAACATCCAACATCCAACCACTCGCTCCCTAATAGGGAGCGAGCGGTTGGATGTTAGGGAGTTCCTATGGCTACGTTCACAGCACCATGTTTAGTTGGGCACGACCGTCATGTCCGTGAGCGACGGCAGATCGTAGAGTTGTTTCCCGGCGTCCACGCTCGCGAGGATCCCTTCGAAGGCACGCGGCCGCATGGTCTTTTCAAACTCGCCAATCGCTTCCACGTTCACGCCCACGCGAACAAAGAGATCACACAGCACACGCGCGTCTTCCAGTGCAGCGTTACAGCCAATGCCCGCCGGTGCCATGGTGTGGACTGCATCGCCGACCAGCGTCACGGGGCTCGGTGCCCACGCACGGATCTCGGGAGCCATGGTCGAGATCCGCATAAACGAGCCAAACTCGGGCGCCTGTGCGTCGACGATCGCACGCAGTTGCGGGTGCCAGTCCGACGTGAGATGCGTCGATAGATCGGCGATCTGCTCGGGCGTCATTGTGTACAAGTCTTCGACGGTCAATTGGTTGTCCAGCTGAATTACGTCGGCCCGTGCGAGCAGCATCCACGTAATGTACTTGTGGATGTCCGAGAGCTCCGTCTCGTCGTCAGCATTCGGGTACATGGCTGACGGGAAATACGAGAGATCCAGCTTGGTCGTGCACTTGGGCTCGACGATGAGCGACATTTTCGGGTGCTGGCTCGTGATCAGCGTGGTCGCGTCCGAGGCGAGTCCGAGCTTGCACATCTCTTTCGAGATGGGCGTCTTCCCATAGATTGCTCCACACTCTGTGTCCAGCAGCGTCACGTGGCGTGGCACGTACTGGCGACGCACGCGAGAGGTGGTGCCGTCGGCACCGACCAGCACCGAGCCTTCGACGACTTCTCCATTCTCAAACAGGGCCTCGACCCGGCCATTGGGCAGTAACCTATACTTGCTAAAGCCCATGCCGTACTGGATCTCCGAGCCTTCGTAGAGATCTACCAGCAGCAGCGAGCGAAGCATTGCACGGTTGGCCGAGAAGACTTCTTTCGTCAGCTCGGTGTCGTGGAGAAAGGCCGCGCCGTCGGCCTCGGGCATTTGCTCGGTCGTGTGCGCGTCAACGTGGACAAAGCCCGGGAAAAACTGGCCAGTCGCACGCAAAAACACTTCAAAGCTTTCCTTGGACAGCGTGGTCTTGAGTGCTTCGTAGCCGGCACTATTGATGCGGAGCCGGTACCCTTGCGATCGGAAATGCGCCGACGGGTCTCGCTCAAAGACTGTGAACGGAATGCCGTGCTTCTTGAGCCCTTGTGCGAGACAGAGACCGCCAATACCGCCGCCAATGATGAGCACGCGGACGGCATTTGGATCGTACACTCGCGGCTCGGTGCGGTATTGGTACTGCGGTAATTGGTGGTGGTGTTCGTAGATGGACCGCTTGGCGGCTGCGTGGGTCGGTGTGGTTTGCGCGCTGCGGATGCTGCGCTGGCTCGTCTGACTGCGACGCGAGCTGCTCGATGACTTGTCCGAACGGCACGAATTCGGTGCGCTGCTGGCGTTGCTCAGTGTGCGCTTGAGCTCTTCTTCGTCGTACAGCAGGATCGTGACTTTGCCGCCCTTGGAGCTGGTCGTGGAGCTAGTGTCTGCGTCGGCGTTGGCGTCCGCATGCAGGGATTCGCGACGCTGCCTGGATCCGTGGCGAGACGAAGTGGTCGAGCTCTCAGGATGCGGACGGTTGTTGTATCCGGGCGGCGCGATGCCACGCGCGAAGGCTTGCCCCTGGTCGGGACGGGAATGGCGGTTGTGGCGACCATGGGTATTATTGGGCCCGCCTTCGGGATGGTGGATACCGACGGCCTTTTTGATCCAGCGAAGCATGCGACGCCGCGTCGACTCGTCCGGATCGCCGTTGCTGTGGTTACGGGGCATGGGTCGGGTGGCAGGCTCGGTTTGATGCCTTCCTCGCGAGGCAATTTCTCGAGTAGTGAGTGATTTACTGGCCACAGCGTCGCCCAACGGGAAGAAGATGCAGCTCAGGAGTCAAGGAGAATGACGACACACTAAACACCCTGGCGGACGGGACACTCCTCTTTCTTTTCCCACCAGCAGCTTGATGGGCAAGTCTTTTTGGGGCAAATGAGGGATGGAGGAATGGAGTGATCACGTTCGCAACCGAGAGACACTGGTCCGACGATGAGAGGAGGGAATTCTGCTCCCTTCCTCTCTCGCTCTCTTGCTTTTCTCGTTTTTTTGTCGACGTGTCAAGTGCTCGTGAACAGAGCTTGCGATCAGACCGACCAATGCCACAGTGGACGCGCTGGACTTCTTCATCTATCAGCGCGTTATTCGTCCTGCGCTGAAGGAGTTTCTTTCTTCGTGGGCTCCGCACTGAAAGGGCTCACTTGAAAGAACGTTCGCGCTTGCTTCCGCAGCACATCCTCACCAAAACAATAGAAGTGTGCTTGGCAGTCAGTCCATAGAAGTTTATCCATCAAGGCAAGTGACCTTCGATGTTTACAAGCCATCACTACTTCAAGTTGGCGGCATCATCAAAAGATACAATCTTATTCCATATCATTCAGTGTGAAGTATGTGAAATACGATTATAATGGTTTAGATTCCATCAGATCATGTTTCTTTCCATCGTTTTTCGAAGAACTATTTCTGTCGTATAGTTCAATGGAAAGGAATCGGCCATGGAAGGAAATGAGACCTGGATGCACATCGATCGCGTTCTTCCCGTGCGCCGAGAGCTTCCATCGACTGTTCAGTCAGCAGCCATGACAACACTGTCGATGATGATGACGGCAACACCGTCATCAGCACGTCCAGCATTTCAGGAGGCTTGGTATCCGCTGAAACACGTCGATAACAGTGGCTAGCGATCGTAGAAAAACGGTACAGTAGACGGTTAGGCAGTGGCCTTTGGCGCGCCACAGATCAGCTCGATTGTGCTCTGTCAATGAGGTCGGTGGTCTTCTTAAGAGTTTCACATGGCCTGATCCAGTCGCCTCTCCTCGCACAACACTCATACTGTACCTTGTCGACGAGAACTCGAAAGAAACTATCACTGAGCAGGATCTGCGATTTTCCTACTGTGTGCTGGGATTATCTACCATCGAATACAATGTGCAGTACCTCTCTCTCTCTCTCTCTCTCTCGCAAACAAACCGGTGGACATGCTTTCCCGATCGACAGGCCAACGACTCGTTCCATTCACAGGTCGCACTGGGTGCTTATTTCTGTTTCTTTGACTTGATCATGCGCGGTGCCTGGGCGTCAGCATCGCTTCATGCACGATCCCGAGCAGCCGGTATGGCGGCAAACGCACCCTCAACTGCTCGTGGATATCGACGCTTCCCGCCTCGAGCACATTCGCGGACATCGGGACCAATGTTGTCAGGACGCATCCGACAGAAACTTACAGGCTGGTTTTGCCGCGTGCTTTGCCACTAGAGACACCACGAGATACCACGTGATATCAAGCGCCAGGTGGAGTCAGATAATCCTCTTCGTAGACTCTGCGAAGCGACGTTCGAATAATCGTGGGCTCGGCGTCAACATACTCACCTCTCTGTCATCTCTGTACAAGAACGATCATGCTCCTCCAGACATCGGAATCGCAGTTATTTGATTCACAGCATTCTTTCAAACCGGGTCTTTTTTCATGTGATACATATTGGAATATGCGAGTTCAGTATGCTCCAGATTCCATCTCATTTAAATGTGGCTTGCCAGCCTCGATGTGGTTGAAATAGTCGTGTCGTTATTCAGCCTCTCTGATCGAGTCAAGTTGCACACTAATTCGGCTGAAACCAAAGTAATGGTTCACAGTGCCCATTGCTAGAGACCAGAGATTCGACGGTATTTATACCTGTTGTGAGAGATCAAGGTGGCTCTGTGCTTCCTTCTGGAGTCAATCATGGGTCGTGGACGCCTGCACAGAACACAGTCTATTATCATCCAGGTACTCACATTGAACTGGACTGTTTCTATCCACCCAATCAAATCCCCAAACGTCGCGCTCTGATTGACCAACACACTTTTCAGCATCCTAGAATCCGGGCTCGATCGCGTGACACCAACACGGGGGATTGGACATGGTGGTCAACTGTTGTTGCCCGACAATGCCATTTGAGTGGATTGCCCAATCCTCAAGGTCGAATAGGTGGGAGCTGACTATTAATACAGCACCCGAATGTGATCGCATATAAGCGACACCAATCAACGTAACCCCAACCCCATGTCGAAAGGGCACCCACACACGTTTTCCCAAATGTTACATTCCATTTCCAAATCTTTATTTTATATTTCATTCATCAGCAAACTCAATGTCGCTCGAAATATTGCCATTCATGAAATTCCCGATTGTCGGTTGTACGCGATATCGTGAATGCGAAGTTGTGATTGGCTGAAATTGAACTTTCGGTTATATGATGGGTCATTTAAATGCGATCACATTCGGTATTACTATCGGATGATCAACTTGATCATCAAGCACGTCAAGAATGAATTTTCACAAAACTAGGTGGAATGTTTTGACCCTCAGATTTCCCCAAAGGCCAGTTATAAAGAGCCATACATCTCACTTAGAAGTAGAATCAACCAGCTCGCCATTCAGTTTATACCTGGTTTTGTAATCGGATCTTTTTGTGGGTTCTCTTGGAGAAACCTATCCCTTCTTGGGTGTATAAGGCCTACCCCTATCAATAACGTCATGGAGGAGGTCCTAACCGCACCAGAGTCATTCCTTTATTGTGTGATATTCATTGGTAATGGTCGGGGTATCGAAAATCAAAGGCTTTCGGGAACTGACTGCCTTTTTGCCGCAAATCCCTGGAACGAAGGGGCAAATAGGCAGCGAGCTGTCCTTCTTGACACCACGCGAACCCAGAGCACCTATATCAAAGCCATCACACCTGAAAACCAAGCACGCCTTCCCAGGTTTGTCGCTGAGAAAAATACAGTCCTTGTCGTCGTATCATATTTTCGCCGACCAACGCGTGCGCTTCGCTCCAACACGCTTGCAGGTCACTTTGGACTCTGGTTTTTTGGAGCGCAGCTGATCGTTCAAGGTACGTCCCACCTCTTGCTCCACCCTGTCTTATCGTGCATGAAGATTCTGTTCCAGACGCCGTCTGCGCTCTCTCTCTCTCTCACTCGCGCTCTCTGGATCCAGTGCGTTGGCCAATTTGGACACGTTCTCGTCCCAGATCCTTCGCGCGTCTCAAATACCTTCACGCGACACCAGTACCAGCTCTTGGACGGAAACTCTGGAAAGAATCTAGAGTAACTGTACCTAATAATTGGCGGCGGCTGAAAGAACGAAGCGGCTAAAAGACGGAAAAGTCCTCGGTCAGCAAGAAGAACGTAGCGACTACCATCGGCAGACGAGGGAACGCGAGAAGGAGAAGAAGCGAGAGAAGAGAAGCGAGAAAGAGAGAGAGAGAGAGAGAGAGGAGCAGGCGAGCGTCGGAATCCAAGGGGCGCAACAACCAAGGCTGAATCTGCACGCGCGTGTCCGTGTCGAATTTAGAGAGAAGCGAGAAGCCAAAGATGCACACGCGTTCGGTGCGGTATTCGCTGCTGGTGATCGTGGGCTGCGTGCTGCTGGCCGCATTTACGCCAGGTGCGTTTCTCTCTGCTCTCCATGGAGGATTTGGGGGAGAAGAATCTAACCGCTGCTTGCAACTACAGCGCCAGCGCTTGCCGCGCCATGCCCTAAGATCTGCAACCAAAAGACAATTTTTGGTACCGGCCCAGAGTCGACTGGGTGGGCGCGGTGTGAATGCACAACCATCATCAACGGTGTCGGCTCGGGGCCCAACCAGTGCGGATGCGGCATTTGCTACCAACCTGTAGCCGGCCGCATCACGGGGTTTGGCAAAAAACCCGATGGCTCCTGCCCGGACGGAGGGACCGACTGCGGTATGTGATTCCCACATCCACTGGACGCTGTGAGAATGACGAGTATTAAGACTGTGCTCTTACCATGTTGTAGGCGACTGTGACATTGCTTCTGGCTCGGGCTCCGGAACCAAAAACGAAACCAAAACGACGGCGCCTCCGAGTACGGACAACCCTGCCTCTAACACTCCTCCTCCTTCGCTGACTTCCTCTGCTCCTTTCCCGTCCGGCGCTTCCTCTCCTGCCGCTGGTAATATCACTACTACTGTGCCTCCCACTGCGACGCCGTTGCCCACGAAACCAAACACGACAGCTACTGACGTGCCTTCGTCCCCTTCCACCAATGCGACCATGGATCGTTCAGACGGTAAATCAGGTACTGCCCCAGCCAACGTGTCCACGACCACGACTGCGCCGCCCTCGGCCTCCGCCAGTACGTTATTGACCGTCCTCCATGGCGCCCCCACTTTTAAGTCTAATGAATAGTGGATTCACTTCCGCAGAAGCGACCTCGAACGACGGCCTCGCGACGTGGCAGATCGCGCTGATTATCTGCTCGGGCGTGCTGGTCATGGCAGTTGTCATGATGACGATCACGTCGTGTTACTGCAAGACCCGCAACCGTATGAAGGACAACATGCAGACCGAAGAAGAGCGCAACGAGTACGAAGGCTACTGGAACCCGAATGCCAGTGGCGGCCTCACGGAGCGCAGCGGCCAAGAGCTTGCACAGTCGGCGTTCAATCCGGCCATGACCCAGGGCGGTCGCAGCAGCTTCACGTCGAACCACTCGCGACCGAATAGCACCAAGAACATGCCCTACAGCGAGCCGACTTACCAAGACGAGAGAATAGGCGCGGGCATGGGCCGCCCGCCGGCGCGCCAGTCGCTCGGCAGCAGCGGCGACCTCCCCGGCGTCTTTCAGCCGTTCCCGCAGCGCGACCGACCGAGCCACGAAGTCGGCAGCCGCAAGCACATTGCCATCGAATTATAAAGCGGATCGCGCTTCGTGAAATAGATACACAGGGGAAGGCGGAGGGATGACTTCAGACTCATCGCCGTCTCTCATTTCCAGCGTGTACCCGAGCCATCGGCACACACAGGCCCGCGGTGTGCGTGGCTCCAATCCCTTTTTTATATTGTGCGCAGGCACGAAACTTTATATATACGTATTGCAACTAAAGATCGAAATGGTGGGGGATCGGGGGAATATATGGTGGTTGTTCTCATGGATCAACGTCGCGGTGTGTGGCAGACCATGTACACGAAACCCATCGGACACAAAGGCAGGAAGAGAAGTAGAAAGGCCGTGCACGGCGCATTGGGAGCGCCATGCATGAGAGGACAGGAGGAGAGCGCATGAGCGCCGCCAAGAGCACCGTGCCAAGTGGAGAGCTCCAGATCGACGACACGTCCGCATCGCTCGGTACTCCCATCGCGCGACCACTTCACATCGCTCCAAACCCAACGCATCCACAGGTGACGTAAACGACAGATCCGCACTGGGCACACACCGTAGCCGCTCCGATCAACAGTATCTGAAGGCATGAACATATCGTCATTTCCCCCACTGGCGCATGAAATTGTGATCTGCGCCAATCAATCTCCAGTATTTGATAGTATCATTTTTAGTGAGTTTCACACGTACTGATATAAATTATATACGTTGCTCTTTTGGGTTATGTTTGGCGGCATGTCCTCACACTGTGAGCTATGCTGGCAATGCTGGAGAGTACGTACAGTGTACACATATCTCTTGCTCAGAAGAGAGGAACATGCACCGACATGCCCAGTGAGTTGTGACGGATTGTCTCTGCGTGACGTTCGAGTCAAACGCGAACCGACTTTGGCCCAAAGTCGCGCTAAGTTTGGGGGCTTTTGCTCCAGATGAACTTCAAGGACTGTGTGTCCGGTGGCAATATGAGTGGCTGTTATGTGCTGCCCTCTCGGTACGGTCGTCTCTCTCCTGCGAGCTTCTTTGACTTGGAGCAATCAATTGACGAGATAGCCCATGGAGATTCCGAATGACGTACCGGTACAATATCGAGGTGTTCACACCATCATGGCATGTGCAGCTGGGGATTGCACGTACGCGTACACTGTAGAAAGAGCTCTGTGCCCCGTACGTCGAGCAGTGTCAAGCGCTCAGCAGCTGATATTACCCGTTGACTCGTCTAATCCAGTTCCAAGTCTCCGTCTCCACCACCCGTTTCAATTGTCAGTTGTTGGCCGACTCAACCAGCTTCAAGTGCTAGGCCTAGTGGCCAGTGGGAGAAGCGGATCCGGCCATGCGTGCCCAAGACTCTTGGGCGAACGGTGACATGCCGTACTGTACACATGCTGATCTCTCTCAAGATGTGCTTGAGGTTCCTCCTCAAACTGTCTTGTTAATGTGTGATGCTCGGTTCGGAAGCCTAGTCGGATGTGAGACTCACGGATTTCCAGAAACCAACTGCTAAAAAAATCTCCGCAACTAACTCATTCCAGTATAGTAAACCGTAAACCTGATCGATACGCACTTTATCTTCTATAAAGAAATCTCTCTACATACTGTTTTAATAGTATCCATTTCGTGCGCGTAAACAACATCTCAGATATCCCCATCAAACATTCTTGTGTTCAGTTGCTAACATAGGTGCGTGCGTGTCTCTTGACACATAGACAAACTCGCCGCAAAGATATGAGCCCGATATTCTAAGTCATCAAGCTCACCCACCGCACGAAGTCCTCGGCGTCAAAGAACCGCCATGGGCAGTTGCATTCGAGCCGTTCGCTCGGGAATCACCAGGAATCCAATGATGCAGCAGCACCAGTCGCCCAGCCCCGCACTCTCGGAGCGTGTCTTTGCAGTCGCGCACTGATACGAAATGGTGCGATAGCCCCGTGGGCAACCGTCCAGGAGACGGCGCTGGTCACTTTCGAATTCGACCGGTTCATTCTTTCTGGGCCTTATCCCGCCACTATCTCCCCCCCCCACAAGCGATGCCGCGCTACCAGGACGCCGTGCCGTCGACGCCGTCGCAGTACGAGCAGCGGCCGACGCCCCGTCGCGTGCACGACCACGAAGGCAAACGGCGCCGCGTGCTGCGGTGGCTCAAAAAGACCATGGGACTCGCCAAGGTCGAGAAGGAGGAAGCGCATGCGTCTCCAGTAAACCAGTGTCCACAGCCGTACGACGAGCCACCGCGTGCCATCAGGCGCGCCAGCCTGACCCACGGGACCGTCAAGGACGCGCCGTCACTAAGCCTCGGCTCCCACAGCAGCACGTACGACCAGGACCTCGAGCACCCGTCGTTCTACGCGCCATCGACCAGCGGTCGGCCGCTGTCGCTGAGCAGTCTCGCGACTTCGAGTCTCAATGTTCCGGCCCCCAGCTCCCCGCAGCCGTCCATCTACGAATACCACCACCAGATGCCCCGCCACCGCAAGCCGCGCCTCGACTCGTCCCGCGTCGTCACGAACGGCCGCCCCCACGTGCTCATCATTGGCGGCGGCATTGGTGGGCTCTGCCTCGCGCAAGGACTCAAGAAGAACGGCATCCCGTTCACCATCTTTGAACGCGACCCGACGCCCAACTACCGCACGCAGGGGTACCGCCTGCGCATCAACAATGCCGGCTTGGAGGCACTCAAGTACAACTTGATGGGCGAGGACTTTGAGGTCTTTCTCCGGTCCACGGGCCATTTCCGCGCGGGCTTCATGTACGTGAATGCACTCACGGGCGGCGCAGCGCCCGAGTCTGTCAAGGATGCCCATCGTGCCGGCAGCACGCACCACGTGCTGAGCACGGATCGCTCCATGCTGCGGTCGCTGTTGCTCACGGATCTCCACGAAGGCACGGAGATTCTCTTTGGCATGGCCTTTAAAAAGTACGACATCTTGGCGAACGGCCGCATTGAGGTCCAGTTTGAGAATGGCCAGTGCTTTGACGGCTCAGTGCTGGTCGGCGCCGACGGCACGACGTCACGGGTCCGTAGACAGTACATTCCGCGCCACATTACGTTATTGGATACCGACAGCGCAGCGATCTACGGCAAGACCCCCATCACGCCCGAGATTGAACAGTACTTTGCGACGGCCACGACGACGGTAGTGGCCTCGCAGCACCCGCACATGGCTGTGGTGATTGATCCGCGATGTGGCTCCAAGTTCCACATTGAAGACTATATCGAGTCGACGGGCGGCATTGAGAACCCGGCCAATGAAGAGCTCGCGGATCTCCACAACTACTTGTGCTGGGTCTTGATTGCCCGGTCCGAGCTCTTCCGCATGGACGACGACGATGACATGACGATCCAGGATCTGTACGCCATGAGCCCCGAGGAAGTGGCCGAGCTGTCGATCCAAATGACCTCGAGCTGGTGCCCGCGTGTGAGGGCGCTGTTTGAAACCCAGGACGCCGAGTGGTGTTCGTTCCTGCGACTCTCGACCATGGCCCCCGAGATCAATTCGTGGCAGCCAAGCCAGGTGACGCTGCTTGGGGACGCGTGCCACACGATGATCCCTGCTGGTATTGGCTGTAACACGGCCATGCTAGATGCCAGGCTACTGGTCGAGAACTTTTGTGAGTACGGTGTTACCATTGAGGCGATCGCGCGGTATGAAAATGCCATGCGCCAGCACGGCCAAGAAGGTATTGAAGTGAGTATGCAGGCCGGACGAACGCTCTTTGGTCTGCCCGAGCAAGACGACATGCGCAAGATTGTGTATTAAACGAGGACGAGAGGGACGAAAGCCCCCACAATCTCCCTGCACACAGTAGAAGTAGAAGCTATATTTACGATGGTATTATTTACCAGTATATGGAGGGTTGCGTTGATGTGAAGTAGTAGTACTCCTTTGACATTGAATACCACAACGCTACGCGGGTGTATGTGAGACAGTGGGTCAACCGAGGAGCTATTTTGAGAAGGAGAGCGACCTGCAATCAATGGCACTCTTCGTAATACCGCACTGCAAGATGACGGCGAGAAGCAGCCCTGGCGAGATCGCGACGCCCATGGGGTCCTGGGACGACGACACGACGTCCATCAACAGTGTATCGCCGATCCCCATACTCCCGGCGGATGCCAGCGGCTTTGCGTCCGTCTCGATCGACGGCAACTCGACTTCGGCGGTCTCGACGCCGCGTGGGGATGAAACGCCAAGTGGCGACTTCAAGAGCCTTGACGGCAACGCGCTGCCACACGCTTCGTCGCTTCGGCGTGGCTCGTCATCGTTCCTTGATACCTCGGTAAAACGCGCGTCCGTGCTTCCTGCAGCTGAAGACCCCGAGCCAGTGCGTCAAGAAGCCCAAGCTGACAATGACGCGCCGCCAACGGTCGTGCGGACGTCGTCGCGGTCGCGGTACCGCGTCTCGAGCGTCGACCGCGCGCTACGTGGGTTTCTCCACTTGCTCACGCCGGCGACACCCGTGCTCGACAGCCAAGTGTACATGACGACCGGTGCGGTCACCGTCTCGTTCCTGCTCGTCGCGTTTGCCGTCATCTTTCGGCTCGAAGTCTACGACATGACCCGCATGAACGCCGGCTTGGTCTTTGGCTCGGTCGGGACACTCGTCATGAGCGCCGTGATCATGGTCCACTTTGTCGTGCACCGCTGGTACCACACTCGCCACATGCACATCATGCTCATGAACCTCGCGGGCTGTGAGTTTCTCTTGGCACTGTCATTCCTCTTGGAGCCAGCGTGGAAGCGGCTGGACGCCGGCGTCGGACCTGGACGCTCGTGTACGTGGCTCTCCACGGTCCGCGAATACCTCATCATGGGCTCGACCGTGTGGACAACCTGCATGGCTGTGGACCTGTACTACTTGATGACCGACCCGTTCACGTCGCCGCGCCACAACCGGCGCAAATACCGATCCATCGCGAACCTCATCGCGACCGTGGCCGCGGCCGTGATGGCGATTTTTGACGCCTTCGATGCGCCCGTAGCTGTGGGCAATTTCTGCTGGGTCGGCGCGCAACAAGAGACCCAGAATGACGCCAATTTGACGAACAACCTCGGCATTTGGCTCTTTATCATCGCGCCGGTCATCATCTCTATGGCCATTACGATCTACGTGACGCTCGCGAGTTTCAACCGCTTCCAAGAGGGCACGGCGGCGACGCTGCAGAACCGTCAGGTGCTTTTGCGGGAAGGTTTCCTCACGACCATCACGTTCATCGTGTACTCGGCCATGCTATGGGGCGTGTACGGCGGCTACTGGCTCGCCAGTACCGCGTCCGACACCAGTGAGATTCTCAGTGTGCTGTTTGCCTTTTTGATCTCGTACCGCGGCAGCGTGGCATTCATCCTGTGGTGTCTCTACAAGAAACCAGTCAAACATCGCAATTCAAGCACGACAGCAAGAGGAGACCCCACGACTCCAGTGGACGAAAGTGAGGCGGACGACTCCGCCGACGACGCGAGTGAAGACGCCGTGCGACCGCAAATGAACCTCGCGCTGCTCAATGAACTCGTGCAGTTTACGACCCAGGGCATCGTGCGTGCGGTCCGCATGGCACCGTGGACTTCGTCTTCGGCGACCAGTGCCGCGACGCCCACGCCGACGATCCCACTACCGCTTCCGGTCAAGGATGCGTCTTCCAATGCACACACGTTTGTGCTGCGGTCCGCGACGTCGCGGTTCTCGGCCTGGAACGAGATAAAGTTTACCGACTTTTATCCCACGACGTTTGCTCGGCTGCGCGCAAGCTTTGGCATCCAGGACGACGCGTTTCTCGAGTCGCTCGCAAAGTGTACGACCCCAAAAGTGAGCGAAGGCGCGAGCGGCTCGTTCATGTTTTA
The DNA here is from genome assembly GCA_023335935.1 of Pythium phragmiticola. Lineage (NCBI taxonomy): Eukaryota > Oomycota > Peronosporomycetes > Pythiales > Pythiaceae > Pythium > Pythium phragmiticola. The sequence goes on along the minus strand of JAADWA010000270.1, from coordinate 1,563 downwards.
CTCCCGGGATCGCAGTTACATTGTGAAATCGTTGACGGCCAGCGAGAGCACGTTTCTCCACTCGATCCTCGAGCGGTACGTCGAGTACGTGGCGACGGCCCAGACGACGACGACGACGTTTCTCACGCGGTTCTTGGGGAGCTTTTGCATCCAATTGTACGGCACCAAGGCCTACTTTGTGGTCATGGAAAACGTCTTTGACGTGCAGCACGGCGTGTCGATCCACCAGCGGTACGATATCAAGGGCTCGTGGATTGACCGCAACGCGCAAAAGCCCAAGTACGGTGCTGAGGTCACGTGCCGCCACTGCAATCTCACGTTTCGCCACGGCAAAGGCCGCAATATCTGCCCGAATCGAGCCGGCAGCCACGAGCCAAATGTCGTGTTGAAAGACATGGATTTGACCACCAAGCTTCGCTTCGGCCCGGTCGAAGGCAAGCGACTGCTCAAGCAGTTGAAACGAGACAGCGATTTTCTCTGTGAGCTTGGGATCATGGATTACTCGCTACTGCTCGGCGTGATCGAAGTGAGCTACCAAGTGAACCAGCAAAACATCCTCACCCGCGATGGCAGTGTGTTTCTCGACCAGATTCTCGCCGATTCCAGTGACGCACCGAGTGCCAACGGTACACGTGTGAAGCAGTCGACGCAGTGTCTGCGCACGTCCGAGGTCGTGATCGGACCGGGGTTTTACTACATTGGACTCATTGATATCCTGCAGACGTGGACGTGGGCGAAGCGGTTTGAGCGGTTTTTCAAGTCGGTCATTCTACAGAAAGACCCGCGCGGCATCTCGGCCATGCCGCCAAAGCCGTACCGCACGCGGTTCCACAAGAAGCTGGATGAGATCATCCACTTGGGTCACAACGTTGTTGCGACGCCGCGGAACTCCGTGTCGGAACAGGACCAAGCGACAAAGTGGCGCATGACCCACATTCTCATGGGCGTGCCTAACGCTGGAGCGGCCCACGAGGATGAGGCGTCAGCGGACGGAGGATGCGGGCTCGCTGGCCAAGTGCGTGCCTCACAATAAGTAGAGAATAGAGAAGCAAACACACCATTAGGGGTGTATAGGTTATTAGAGGTACATGATAAGGATAGATGCCCCTATACGGCTTAAAATACACATGAAACAAATTCATATCCAGAGGTTTTAGTACTCTGCACTTTTATGTCCCGTATATACCGATAGCTATTGTCATTTGACGTTTCGGCCTGGCTATGCATAACGGGATCGAACGCGGTCATGTAGTGAAGGCGATCGGCCACTCGATGCCTCTGGCGTATTGATGGGCTCAGTACAGAGAACGCGTCGTGGATCTTTTCCCCATCTCCATCATCGTCTTCTCTTGGAAGAATCGTTTTCGTTGCACATTCTGCGGGTCTCATTACGGCGGGTGACAAAACGATGGAAACTCAACGGGGCGGACCGCCGCCACGACTTTCCTCCAGCTGAACCCTCCGGTCTGTGCGTTCAGCATACCGCTGACTTTGAGTGAGTCCGTCTCGCTGACTGTAGCCAAACGAACTATGTCAAGTCATTTACACTCCCCCGGGGGGGGG
>JAADWA010000027.1:0-94745 GCA_023335935.1 Pythium phragmiticola | reverse complement strand
TGCCGACGACTTTTGCGAGTACTTGTTGCTGACGTACCACGTGGCGCTGGTGCCCGGCTCGGCGTTTGGTGAGATCCACGGTCTCCGTATCTCGTACGCAAGCTCGATGGAGACACTCGAGAACGCGATGAACGGGTTGGAAAAGGCGTTGGCGTCGTTGACAATCCAGTAAAGTCGTTGAGGAAGATTTGATTTGCGACTGAATGCTCGAACGTAAACCAACTGTGTGAACTGTGTGAGTGTGTGTTTTTATTTCGTGTTGTGTACGTTATGCGTGGCAGGTGATCAAGTTGGCGACTGTGAAGAGAAACAGCGAGAGCACAAGATTGTCGATCTGTGCTGTGGCAGCTTCCAGCAGACTCGTGAGGGTCACGCCAGCCACCAGCAACAGGAACTACCACACACCACAGAGAGGTCAGTGCTCCATGCGCGGCTTGTGCATCGTGAAGAGAGATCGTGAGTACCCGAGTAGGTTCTCCCTTGCTCAAGGCGTTCCAGTGGTAGTCGTGGAGAGCAAGCGATGCGATCACGGTTGAGATCAAGACAGAAATCGTACCCTCCACCGTCTTACGTCCAAAAATCTTCTGTTTGCCGAACGTGGATCCAACAGCCGCACCCATTGCGTCGCCAACGCCAAGTGCCAGGACACCGGCATTGGCCGCGAATGCGTTCGAAGCCGCTGTCGAGTGCGCGAGCCAGAGGGGCAGCGCACACCCCAGCAGCAAGTATGTGTGCGTGAGGATCACGCGTCCACCCTCGCGGTGGTCGATGAACGGCTGCACAAACTGAGCGATGTGCTGGCCGAACGGGGGAAGCGCCACGGCACGCACGCACTCGGCGAGACAAAACACAGCGAACGCGACGCCGTACGAGAGCGAGAGCATCTCTGGACTGTAGAAGAATGCCGGCACAAACATGATGACGACAAGCGCGTGGAAGAGCTTGCGTGCGATGATCTGCGGCAACGCGAGCGCGTGGGAGAGGACAGCAAATGCTGGCACGCACACCACGAGACACAGCAGCCAGTAGAGGATGAGATATCCTCGCGCCGGCTTTTCTACCAGAAAATCGGCTAGCCATCCCACGGGATTCCACGTGTCCAGCAGCACAGTGCTCCACGGATACACGACGCCTCCGAGGACGACACCGACGGTGAGCAAAAACTGCAGTGCCGCACTAAGAGCGAGTGGCGGGGCCACTACGTGGGGGGACGACGATCCATACGCTCGAAGCAGAGGCGTCAGCGCGACGCAGATAAGGAGGGAACCGACAGCGCCGACCTGGAGAGCGAACTGATAGGGCTCTCTTGCGAGCAGTGGCGACGCATGGAGGTGCCACGCAGCGAGGAAGCGGTCGGGGAGACTGGGCGACTCGTCATTCAACTATTGCAAGACATCACCACGTCGTTTTGGTGATCATCGACAGCGAGATGGACTAGAGCAGTTCGTACCTTGATGACAGTGACGAGCGCGAGGTCGAAAGTACCGAGCCCGACGGTTTGCGCGACGACGAGCGCTTCGCCGACCGTGAACGAGCGCCTCAGAGCCAATCGACCAAAGCGAAACACGAGCGCGATCAGGACGCGGCCGATCGTGGGCAGCACGAACCGAAGATCTGATGGAGAAGAAAGAAGGTGGGCTAAACACATAGAAGGCATGGGCAGACGCGTGGGCAAACGCACCCGACTCGACACCTAATGCGATGAACACCAGGGGCAGCACGACCACATCCACGATGGCGGTGGGGAGCACGCCCGATGAGCCAAAGCAAACGGTCTTGATGAGGAGACTTGCGCTTGCAGTCATGGCAATCCAGACGTACAGAAGTGTCGGTACTTTTCAAAAGGTATCAGTTATTGCGTTGCTCCTCCGTAGTGTAGTACTACCGCACAATCATTTGCGTACCTGAGATGGTGGTACTGCTGTGCGCGATGGCCATGAATCGACTCAGTAGCACGAGAGGGGGCAAGATGCAGCCCACTGCGAGTCCGCTGTCGCGTTCTCGTCTGTGCACAAAACGATGATGAGAAGACCCGGCCTGCCACGCATTTCTATCGGTCCCCACATACCGCGACAACTCGTCCATGGCCTTGGACGTAGCTTGCTTCACCAGTAGTGCGCGCGCGATCGCAGCGACGGCAACTGCATTGAACACTTGCAGCACTCGCGGAAGCAGCCGCAGCAACGTTTCGTGTGCATCCATCTTGGCGTCGGTCTCGCTTTTGCGGTACAGACTGCTCGCCAGCCAACTGCACCACGCCACCGCCACCAGTAGCACGCCGCTCTCGGCGAGCAGCGCTCGTCGTGCTTCCTCTCGCTGCTTCAAGCGCATGGCTGTGAAATGTGCCGAGGATCTTATCCCCACACCAGGCCACTGACGCGACAATAATTGTCGGCACTATCTGTACTGCAGACGCTGAATCTAAAAGACCAGTAGACCATTGCCCAAAAATGTCGCCTTCAAGCTTCAATTTGGGCTTATATTCCAGCGCCCCGTTCGTGTGGCTCTTCAGGATCGCAGGAAGATCCGCTTGCCGCCAAGATGGCCGACGAGAAGACCTCCGCTGCGGCTGTGGAGAAGCCTGATGACGACCTCGGGGAGCCAGACGTCAAAGTGATTTTACTGGGCGACTCGGCCGTCGGCAAGTCCAAGCTGGTCGAGCGCTTCATGATGAACGAGTTCCAGCCACGACAGGCGAGCCCGAGTCCCCCACGGTCTCTTCCCCCTTCTAGTCGCTTACACTGTAGGCTGCGTACGTAGCTCTCCACGTTCGCACTCACGCTCTTCCGGAAAGAGGTGGAGGTCTCCGACGACTCGGGCAAGAACAAGACTCTCAAAGTCGGTGCGTTCTCGTGGGCTGATCGCTTTACGCGTTTTCCACGCCTGCACGTACGCTGGCTCATACACTCGAACAGACTTTTGGGACACGGCGGGCCAAGAGCGCTTCTCCAGCATGCACGCATCCTATTACTACGGTGCGACAGCCTGCGTACTCGTCTTTGACGTGACGCGCAAGGTCACGTACCAGAACCTCGCCAACTGGTACAAAGAGCTCCGCGACTACTGCGAAAGCATTCCAGTCTTCCTCGTTGCCAATAAGATCGACGTGGATCTCACCGTACGTTTATCTATCTATCTTAACCCAAAGCCTAGTGGGAAACGCTCACTCTTCCTTTGTCTCGACAGGTCACGAGCAAGAAATTCAAGTTCTCCGAGACCCACAACCTCCCGTTTGAGTTCGTCTCGGCGGCCGACGGCACAAACGTCGTCAAGGTGTTCAAGGACGCAGTCGCTGCCGCGTGGAAGTTCAAACAAGATGGCGGCGACTTTATGTCGGACGTGCTGGATCTGCTAGGTGAATCCAGTGCGTACTTCATTTGTTTGTCCCTTCACTCGTTCACCCAGGAGTTCCTAACGTTGCGTTTGAACGCAGAATGAAGAGACCTCAAGCCACGCAACTCAAACCAAGCGGGCCTTTTATCGAGATGTATTCAGCTCTTATTCGCTTACTTAATCAGCCTGCCTTCAGGGCAAAGCGCGTCGCTTTCTAGGAATCCTCTCCATTCCTCTCTGGACACCTTTATCTCACCTGCGGCTGGTACTCGTCGAGCTTATCGAGCAGCGTCTTGGAGTAGTGCGGCGAGTAGTACTCGACAATCTCGGGTGGATAGCAGTTGTTGATCTCCATGATATACTCCGTGAGCTTACCCCCGGCGGCCTCGCCGAGCGTCTGCAAGAACTCGAGCCCGCCGCTCTGCACAAATGACCGGCGCGCCTCCAAATCGTGCGGCAGCATTTGCGCAAACTGCTTGAGAATGTACTTTTGCACTTTCATGGGCGCGTCCCGAAGCAGCGGCTGAAGTGCGTGGAGATGCGTGCACTTCGCGAGCACGCTCTTGAGCGCACGCTTGGCCTTGGTCTTGAGATCGTCTGAGCTGTTGGGGTGGACCATACACGCCAGCAAGTGGCGCAGCACGTCGGCCTCGGCAATCGCACGCGCGTGGTCCGGGGTGTGGCGGCCGATCTGACCAAGCGTCCACGCGCTCGCGGCCTTAATGTGATCCTCTGGCTCGGACACCAGCGCGTTCTTGACGGGCGAGATACCCTTGGAGGTGATGACCGCGAGTGCCAGCGTCTCGGAAAACGCCGAAATGTACCCAATTGCCATGATCCCAGGCAATTTGTTGTTCCCGGCGGCCTCAGCGACATAGTCGACGAGCGCTGAGGCGCCCCCGGCGTTCACAATGAGCTTTGCCAGCTCCGGTGTGTGCTTAGCGATCTCGCGCACACAAGTCGCGGCGTTCTTGCGGACCGTGTGGTCGATGTCCTTGAGACTGTAGAGGATATTGGGGAAGATCTCGGCCTCGACAACGATCTCGGCAAGATCCACCGAGTGCTTAGCGATCTGCGCGAGGCAGCTCGCGACCTGGCGTTTAAGCTTGGCGTCCGGATGCTGGATGAGTGGCGCGAGGTACGCGACTGTGCCCGGGTCCACGACGGCCTGCGCCAGCTCAGGCGAGTGCTTGGCGATATCGCCCAACGCTGAGGCCGCTACGCGCTTGAGCGCGACCTCAGGCTCCTGGATGCACAGCACGAGCAGCGGCACGGCGCCGGCGTCCACGACGTGCTGCGCGAGCTCGCCCGTGTGTTGCGCGATGTATCCGATGGCCCACGCGGCCGCTTCTTTCACGGTCGGATCAAACTCTTCGAGACACGGCACGAGCGCCTCCAGCGCACCAGAGTCGACGACCGCCTGGGCGAGCTCGGGCGAGTGCTTGGCGACCGAGCGCAAGACGAACGCGGCCGCCTTCTTGTAGAAGCGATTCTGCTCGGACAGCGAGTACACGAGCTGCGGCAAGATCTCATTGCCCACAACGGCCTCTGCGAGATCGTCGCTGTAGTTGGCGAGTCGCCCCAGTGCGAGCGCCGCCGACTGCTGGATGCTGGGCACATTGTCGAGCAGCAGCGGACGTAGCAATTGCATGACGCCGGCGTTCTGCATGACCTCAATGTTCTGCGGACGCGTCGCTGCTTCCGCCACGGCCTGCACAAACGTCACGCGGGCCTTCTGATACACTTCAAAGTGCTGGAGTACCGATGTGGATGCCATGGTGGGCGTAGCTTGGCGGCTGTAGCTTTTCGCAGCGTGCGCGCAGTTTCTCGCTGTCTCCTACCAATGTCGTAAGGCGTCGATGTCGAGAGCGTCGGGAATACGCCAAATGAACGGAGGAGGCGTGGCAGGTGCACAGACCCCAGCTCTCAATGCAAGAGGAGCTAAATGCAGACGCAAGCCGCATTATGCTTCTCTCATGTTGGTGCTATTTTTGACCATGACCAGCATCATCTAACGGCTGGCTTAGGTTAGTTACTCAACCCATACTCCCATCTTATATTGGGCTAGCTTGGCCCCAAAATCAACCCATCTCTGCAGTTTAGCCCGTTGATATCTTGCGATGCACAGAACAGAACCGCGAGAGAGCACGATGACGGAGGCCACCACGCGTGCTCGCTGTGGGTGTATTGACGAAGTTATGTGCATGACGTTGGTGGTTGTGCCGCTGATCTTAGTTCAGCCGCCTTTGCCGGTTACCAGACCTGTTGCCACAGCACACAGAGAGTGAGTCGATCGCGAACGGGGCGAGCCCCAAAGTCTATGTCTCGAGTGAGATCAAGACTGTTAGAAAGCTCGCCAAAGTCTCCAAGCGTGTGATCGAGCACAAGACGGCCTAGTTTGGCGCGGCATTGAACACCACCGACAGTGCTAACGTCACGTACAGGTCGCAAGAGGACGTGTTCATTGGGGACCCAAACGCCACCCAGGTATTGCTGGGTGAACTATGCCATGATATACTTCTTGCCAGCGTGAAGACAGGTTTCATTGTCACATGCCGTCACTGTGGCATGGTGGAGGACCACTGGACTCTGAAGTGCCCACACAAGGACACCCTCACTGATGGAACCCCCGCGATCCCGGACCACGGCAAAGCGTTACCGCAGAACACGGCACCGCCGCCACGCAAATAGCTCTTCGGCCGTTCCGCCATTTTGCCTAAATTGATTCAAATTTACCTGGCGTTATCCTAATTCAGTGCATAAATTAGCCACTTCTTGTTAGCCCAGTTTCCGTGCATGATCTTAGCCTCTCCTGTCGAGTACTGTGTTGGACCAAATAATTGTACGGCTCCCACTGGATGATTGGTTCCACCGAGTGAAGGGGCCTTTGCAATTTGCACCAGCATTGATTTCTCGCGAGCCAAGATGGTGATCTCGAGTGGCCGATGGGGGGACGAAGACGATGGTGCGTTAGCGTCTTTAGTAGCGTATGCTGTGTATCCTCTATCTCCAGCCGATTGCTGACCCGTGTGCGGTCTATGCGACAGATCTGCTGCCGCAGCGCACAGAAAGCGAACCCGACAAGAACGGAGTGCGCACGATCGTCGAGTGGAAGCTCAACGAGGCTGGCCACAAGGTCAAGGTCACGAAGAAGGTCAAGACCGTCACGGAAGTCACCAAGGTCTCCAAGCGCGCGCTGGAGCGCAAGCAATGGGCCAAGTTTGGCGCCGCGCTGAACAGCGCCGACAGCTCCAACGTCACGTACACGTCGTTTGAGGACGTGTCGCTCGAGGACCCAAACGCGGACCAGGTGTTGCCTGGCGAGAAGAAGGAAGAAGAGAACATCTTTGCTGGTGTCAAGAACTCGTCGATTGTCGTGTGCCGTCACTGTGGCATGGTCGGCGATCATTGGACGCTCAAGTGTCCGTACAAGGACACGCCGATTGACGAGATCCCGACGGACCCAGGCAGCCGCGCCGCAGGCGACAACGACGCCTCGGCGGCGTCTGGAGCCGGTGGTGGCTCGGCTCTCGATGGTGCCTTTGGTTCGGGCAAGTATGTGCCGCCGAGCCTGCGCGGTCGTGCTGGCCTCAGCTCGAGTGACGCGCGTAATGAAGAATCCCAGGACGACCGTGACAGCGCAACGCTGCGTGTCACCAACATCTCCCCTGACACGCGCGAGGACGATCTCAAGGATCTCTTCCGTGCGTTCGGGCCCGTCGCGCGTGTGTACTTGGCCAAGGACCGTGAGACGTTCCAGTCGCGTGGGTTCGCATTCGTGAGCTTCATGTACCGCGAGGATGCCGAGCGTGCGATGAACAAGCTGCAAGGTTACGGTTACGACCACTTGATTCTGAAAATCGAGTGGGCCAAGCCGTCGAACAAGCCGGCGGGCGAAAGTCAGGACCCAGGCTCCATGTCGACGACGTTCCGCTCTGGTTACGGTAAAGCGCTGCCGCAGAACGTGGCACCGCCGCCGCGCAAGTAAGGCGTGCGGCTGTTCTAGTATACTGTAGTGACAGCTGCCTCCCACTTGCATGTCAACAGAGCCTGGTCTTGTATTCTGCATTAGCGTGACGTCGCACATGGTATTGTTGACTTGGATCTCGGCCCTCAGCCATCCTGCAGGGTTCCTGAACTAGACCGCGTCATTCATCCATTCCAGGAGGCATCATTTCGTTGGATCGACCAACACTCTCCCGTACCCACATAGCCATGTGGGACCGTCCCACATGGTGCTCCACATGGTCATTCCCAAACGCGATACAACTTCAAAGGCTTTCGTCGAGAGAGAGAGCGAGAGAGAACAATCGCATTCATCACTGTGAAACCAAAGCACCTAGCCACACGTAGAGTAGAGGAGCATGGCGGCTGCGTTTCCCTCGAGCCTCGCGTGGGTCGAGCGCGGCTCTGTGCTCATCAGGCGCATGAACTCGGAGCGCATCGCCGAGGACCCGCGGCTGCGGCGGCTGCTGTTCCCCTCGGTCGCTCAAGTTGAAGAAGTGGCGACGGAAATCGAAGAAACACGCAGTGACCCACCTGCGACCACCGCGACGCTGAGCGATGCCGAGGCACACGAGGACAGTGCACCTCCGAAAGATGCGCTGCAGCTCTCGCCGGGCAGCAGCTTTGAACAGATCGAGGCCGCGACTGACGCCGAGCTCAACAAGCAAGAGAGCGACAACGCCGCACCTAACACGTACCGTGTGCTCCTGTGGACGTACCGCGTGCATGCGTCGCTCCAGAACGCGCTCCAGTATGCAGTGTTTGCCAAGGCCTCGGAAGATGGGTACTTTGTGCCCATTGCACCACGGTATGTTTGGGTGGTTTTCTGTTTGATTTGGTTCGGCTGCTGGTGTAGAGTTCTTACGGCGACTCTCTTTCCGCAGTGTGTTTTGTGTTGCGCCATCGTATTTAACGACGTTCACCAAGCTCTTCGATGCGCATGCGTCCACACGTCAGTGGAACGGAGCCGTGAAACTGCTCACGCAGCTCGATGCCGCGATCTCCAAACGGTAGGATCTTATTGTATCTCTTCTCTTCCTGAGGCGGGCGCAGTTGTGTGGTATTGATGCCGTGGTTCATGTATTTCCCAGTTTCGACATGGGCGCTTGTGTGTTTGACTGTGGTCTATTTGATGGCGTCAAGCGGCACCACCACAAGCCGCTCGTGTATGACGAGTTTTGCGGTGCGTCCCCAATCCTTCTTCTTGAATGTATAACCCCGTCTGACATCTCTCTCTCTATCGTATCTATGCTTTAGATGGTCGTATCGCGTCGATCAACTTTTGCCGGGGTGCTATCCCGTCCATGCATTCGGCGTTTGTCGTCGCGTCCACCGTGTCAGCGTGGCTCGATCTGAACCCTTCGAACGTCGGCATTCTCGTGGCGCCCAACAACGAACAGATGAGTGTCTTTGCGACGTGCTGTACGCTATACCTCACCGAAGCAGCGACATTTCCACCGAATTTTGCCAAAGAATTGCTTGAAGTCTATCAGCAACTGATCCGCGGGTCCGAGAGTCTCACGACCAAGATCTCGCGCACGTTCAGTGGACTCGACGCCAAGAACGTGCTGTACGCTGGGGGCTACGTGCCCAAGCCGCAAGCTCGCTTCGTCGCCGACTTCACTTCGCTGCTCGAAATGCGTGACAAGAAATTGGCGCTGTGTTGTGACGCACCGGACGTTCAGGAGCGTAAGCAAAAGCTCACAGGCATTGCGGTCACACCAGCGCCACAACAGATCTATATCCATGAGATCCGAATCATGAACAACTCGATGATGGCCATGCCGAATGGCGCGACCTCGGGCGGCGTCGCAACCAACGCAAACGGCCACACCCCTGACAATGCATCCCCGGCTCCGATGAACGGCGAGTCCGTGCCTCCATCCTCGAGTGGGCCACGCACGTCGCTGACCGCGCCGCCGATTGTGTATCGTCCCTACTTTGTGTTGCAAAACGAGAAAGGCGTGTTGTTTTCCAGCATGGTCCACGGTGTGCGGGATGCGACTGTGTCTGCCGGCATGCACGTGTACAAGGTCGACAAGACAATCAACCAGTGCAGCGACTTTGTGATCAAGATGTATCATTTACCGTTTGGTCGCCAAGGGGAGCTCGTGCTGGATGTGCGTCTCCACGCGACGATGCTGCTCGACGGAGACGAGACCCATGTGGGTGATGCCGACGGAGACACCGGCGAAGTTACGCTGTCGGTCGAGCATGGCGATTTTGACTGCATCTCCGCCTTCCATGTGCTTCCCAAGGGGTTTGTGCTGCAAGTACGCTATGCTCGAGACCGCAGTGCCTTTCCAATCTCAGCACCAACGATGGACGACTTGTCGATTGGTGAAAGTGGCCAAGACAGCGCTGCGGCAGCAGCGGCAGCCCCATCCCCTGGATTGCCGCCTCGCCCACCCACCTCACAGTACCGCAGCTCGTTCACCAACGGAGCCAACCACTCCGAGCAGCCCAAGGTTATCCGCTACGAAGGCCCCGCGATTGTGTCGTTCCTGCTGGACCAGTCAAACGTACGCACGGCGTTTGGCGATGTGATCCTTCGCAAAATCGATTTGATGCGTCGTGTCGCACGCGGTAGGCTCGACATTTACCTGCTCTTCCACGTCGACATCAGCGGTGGAAGTGTCGTATCCAAGGTGCTGCCGTATCGATACCTTTTTCGCTATGTGCTTCCAAGCCCAGTGCGCGAGAAAATGATCGAGATGGGCGCAAGTGAGGAGTCGTTGAATGAGACCGCGCCGTCGTCGTTTGACGTGGGCACGTCGATGACGTTTGACGAAGAGTACGCGCGCTGGCTGCAGCACATTTACGATACCGATCTCAGTACGTATCTGCTTCTTCTGAGCGGGAGTTCAGTCTCTAACGATGTGATGTGTGACATATTTAGACAACGCACAGGGATCGTTTGACGGTGAGATTGTGAGCACCGTTCCGACTGTCGAGATTCAGCCAACGGCCGGATACCGCACAGGTGCGGTACCAACAACCGCGCTTATTAGAAGCAAAAAGGCTGACTTATTGTTTGTTTCCTTTCTTCTTCAAGTGAGCCTTGTCATGGCTCCCGGACTGCCAGACATGTCAAGTCCTCCACCACCCTCTCGAACTGGTCGACCTTCTCCAAGAATGTACGTTTTGCCGGCAGACAAAACGCTGTCTGAGTCTTGTCTGACAATTCGTCCATTGTGTGGGCAGACGCGGCGCGAACTCGACGCTGATCCAGCAGCTTCCAACTTACATTTACAGCGCTCAAAAGTCGGACCACGGCGGCCAGAACTTTGCGTCCCCAGAGTACGCGATAGTTTGATTCGGATCTCCGCGATTGATGACGCATGCTAACGTGTTTTGTTTACCACTGTTGCAGCTGTCTCGTGTGTCGGTGCGGGTTTGAAGTGGGCGAAGAGATTAAGTCGTTGCCGTGCTTTCATTCGTACCACTCGGACTGCATCGACTCGTGGTTGTGCCTGAACAAAGTCTGCCCGGTGTGCCAATTCAGTATCGACCACGCCGCCCACGATATGCCGTCGTTGTCACTCTCGCCACGAACATCGACTGGCTAAAAACGTTCTCTATGAGACAGCAAGATCTGTCGAAGCGAGGGATATAAGGCCAAGCAATGGGTTCTCCCTCACTAGTTTCATAGTAGCTATACAATGCAATGCCATGACCAACTGACTGAATCAACCAAAAAGGCTGAGTTGCTGCCGCCATCGTCCGGATGGAAGACGTCGAACACTTCGGCGCGCATTGGCTGCGATGGCGTAACGATTTGTCTCTTTTCTTACCTGACTACTTGGAAATACAAGAACACTAGTGGTTGATTGTGAACGCCTGCAGCAAGCCGATCGCCAGCCCGAGCACGCCGCCCATGAGCACGAGTTTCCACTCGTCCTCTTCGAAGATGGGATGCAGCAATTGCTCAAACTGCTCCGAGCTCAGTAGCTTCATCTTTTCACGGAGCGTAGTCTCGAGATCCATGGCGTCGGTCGCATAGTCTTCAATCTGGCGCAGGCCATCGGGGAAAATGCCGACAATGTGGTCGGTGACGTCCTGCTTGATCTGCGCAAACGTCTCGGCGCCCAGCCCGATATTGATAATCTTGTCAGTCAGCGCCGTGCCTTCGTTCACGGCCTCCTGGACATTGTCATAGACCAATTCAAAGAGGCGGTCCGAGTACGGTCCCTTGATGATCGCTTCGATAATGTTGCGGGACGTGAGCACCTCTGTCGCGATCAAGTGGCCATAGACTTGGGCGACTTGATCTTGGCGCCGCAAAAAGAGACCTTGGAGCGTAAAGCACAGGAATTTCTTGGGGTTCACCGGTTCAAAAATCATCTTCAGCGCGAGCCAGTTCGTGATCGTGCCCACGACGAGTCCGACCACGGGGAACACGACGATCGGGTCACTGTAGAAGAACCAGAGCCCCATCTGCATGAGCCCAAAGACAAAGCCCATCCACGCGCCCGAGTTGCGAATGAACGCGAGCTCCGTGTAGCCGCACAGCACAAACATGTTGACGAGCAGCTGCTTGTCCTTGGTCATGTGCGACACGACCATGCTCTCAATGTCAAAGACATCTTCAATGTTGTTGCGGATCTCGTCCATCAAGGCTTCAATGTGGACTGGCGCTTCTTCCTTGACCTTTTCCACAATCTCTTCCTTGATTTTCTGCGGGATCGTGGCCCACAAATCCGGATTGTACTTGAGCGCCATGTCCTCGACAATATCGTGGATAATGCTAAACAGCACGGGCTCGAGCTCTTCGACGACACGGGACGGCTCGACGCGAGAAAACACATCCTTGACGCGCATGAGCTGCGTGGTCATGAGCCGCGTGGCCTGGCGCGCCATCTTCTCGCCCTTGTGGGGCACAATGCCTTGCCACCCGAGCCCCGTGTTCGTGTCTGGGATCTGTAGACACCCGAAGTACTCGAGCGGGTAGAATGTCATGTAGAGCGCGAGCCAAATGTGGACGTATGTAAAGATGACGCTCACGACCGGGATCGACGCGTACTTGATCAAGTGCTCGGTCGAGACGCCGTGGGCTGCGAGGCGGTCCTTGAACACGGTCACGCACAGTACGAACGCGACAATCAAGAGCACAATGAATATCCCCACGGGGATCGTCGGCAACTCAAACATCGGCGGAAACTTGACGGGCGGGATCTTGCTGTGTTCGCTGGGACTCGGCTTGCGACCGCCCGAGAGGCCACGGCGACGGCGCAGTCCGGACGACCCGTTCTCGTCAGCGAGCGGCACAAAGTCCGTGACGATCGCGAGCTGGTTCGACGGCGATTCAATGGTGTTGGCGACCTGCACCATGCCGAGCAGCGTGAACCGCAGACTCGTGGCGAGGTCGGCTGGCGTCACGGCGGCCCATTGCTTTTGCGTGAAATGCACGACATCGTAGCCCGAGTACTGCTTCAGCGGGGACCTCAATGCCGCGAAGCGTCCTTCTTCGTAGCGCGCGAGCCACGACTGCAGCTCCTTGCCATTCCAGCGCTCTGGGTTCAGCAGCAGCGCCTCCTTGCCGCTCATACCTCGCGTACTTTTTTTTCTTCTGTGTTCGGCTACGGGCTCGAGGAGATTAACGAAGAGGCTCTCTCTGCGCACTACGGATTCTTCTGCGAGCCTGCCAGATGTATGGTGAGGTATGGGAGTAAATGTCCCAAGGGGTGTAAGGGCGCGCAGGTGATCCCTATGGATCTCGTCAGTTCTGCCTGTTCAGCTTCTTGGACAATCCGAGTGGGCGAGAGAAACCATGGGGTCGCGAAAGAGCACAGTACGCTCGTGTACTGAAATAGTGCGTCCGACAATCAGTCCTCTGCCAATGTTGACGTTCGGGAGGTGGCATAATCATTTCCTTACAGCCAATCACAGGATGAGAGACACTATTTCAGCCAATCCAAATGTTTAATCGAATCATTACACATGGTTTCCTAATCAGAACCAATCAAAAGCGGATCAGCTGGTGAGTTCCAGTACTGTCAACCCTTTCTATCATCAGTATTGTTCAATAAAGGAGGCACAGTACGCTTCTTGAGTTCTTGAAGAAGTCTCCGATCTTGCACTACTCCCCCAAAGCAAGACGGAAGAACCGAAATGAGTGTGACGCATATCCACGGCGAAGCGGACTGGAACACGGCGCTGCGCAACGCCGGCGGCAAGTTGGTCGTGGTCGACTTCTCGGCGACCTGGTGCGTTCCCTTCTCCTTCACGCGCCCTCTATGGAGAAGAAGAAGGAGGTTGAAGCTGATGCCGGCGCTGCGGATTTCTATCGCCTTAGGTGTGGCCCGTGCCAGTTTATCAAGCCGACGTACGAGCAGTTCAGCCGCCAGTACAGTGACGTCGTGTTTCTCGAGGTCGACGAAGGCCAGAACCGATCGCTCATCGGCGCGCTGGGTACGTGTGCCTTCTGAGACGCTGAGGGGATTCGTACGTACTACATCACTAATGAATGAACGGTCAGGTGTGCGAGGCTTTCCGACGTTTCACTTTTACGTGAGCCAGAACAAGGTCGACGAACTCGTGGGTGCCGACCAGAACGCGCTTCGCCAGAAGATTGAGCAGTGGCGCCAGTCGGCATTCAACCCGTTTGCGTCTGCCGGTGTGTCGCTGGGTGGCGGCGCGCCGCCAGCCTCGGCGGACGATGCACGCGAGGCGCGGCTGCGTCGCTTCAACAACGCCAACTTGATGCCGTCAGCATCCGCAACGCCCGCGGCGCCGGCTCCGACAGCGACGCCTGCTGCAGAGAAGGATCTCAGCAAGATGGTGTGCGACCCTGTGACGGGACAGTGCAGCGTTCCTGCGGAAGATGACGGAGCTGCTGCTGCGGCTGCAGAGGTGACCAAGGCGGACGGTCTACCTCCTGTGAACGAGTCGTTCTTGGCCGAGCTGCTGGCGATGGGCTTTGGTGAAGTGCGTTCTCGTAAGGGACTGCTCGCGACCGACTCGGCGAGCCTCGAGGTCGCTATCAACTGGATCAGCGAGCACCAAGACGATGAAGATATCGACGACCCCATCAAGTTTGTGGATCTCGCGCAACACGGCAAGGCACCCATGACTGAAGAAGAAAAGGCCGCCAAGGTGGCGGCCTTGCAAGCCAAGATTGAAGTGCGACGCAAGGAGCGCGAAGAGCGCGAAAAGCAAGAAGCCAAGGACCGCGAGCTAGCGCGCCGCACGACCGGCCAGTCGATGCAGGAGGCCCGTGAAGAGTACGAGGCGATGCAGCGCAAGCTCGCAGCCGAGAAGCTCAAGAAGGAGCGCGAAGATTTCAAGCGCGAGCGCGAACGCTTGAAGAAGCAACTCGAATTGGACAAGCTGAACCGCCGTGCCCATAACGGGAAACTCGCGCACTCTGTTGATGCCCCGGAGCTTGCTGCCGCGGGAGGAGCTAGTGGTGACAGCCAAGCGGTCAAAAAGACTGCTGAGGTCGTTCTTACCCCGCAGGAACAAATCGTTGCGAGCGTGGAGAAGCTCAAGAAGTACCGCATCGGCGGCGATGGACTCACGGCCGTCAAGACACTGGGCGTGTACGTGAAGAATCTGCTGGAGAAGCCCGACGAGGACAAGTTCCGAACGATCAACTTGGAGAACCCGGCGTTTCGAAAGCGCGTCGCGAGCCTTGTGGGTGGCGTGGCATTCCTCAAGGCTATTGGGTATGAGAAAGACGAGGCCGATGGCTTGCTGAAGCTCTCACTCGAGAAGCGCGACAATGCTCTGCTCCAGTACGCGCGGCAGACGCTCGACCTCGCAGTCGCTGCGCTCTCGTAGAAGTACGCGAGGAGCTGCATTCATCAGCATGGGGAATATAATGAGGTTCGCACACGATGGACATTCGTTTTCTTTTTTCTGGAGTATATCCTCCCGCATACTCAACGAACTTCATTTTTGGAGGATTCCTATTTTGCCTTTGCTTTCTTCCGGGGCACGCATGCGTCCACGATTTTTCGCCACTCTACATGGAAAACATCCGGCCAAAGAATCCACGGGGCGGCGTGCGCTCCTGCTTGTTGGTCTTGTCCTCGTCCTCTGGCGCGGACGCCTCCACATCCTGGCTCTTTTCTTTCTTGAGCTCGTGGAGCGCCACGAACGGCCGCGTGGGCACTGGCGGCGAGATCACATCCGTCTGGATGCCGCTCACAATGATCGAGACGTTCACGGATCCGAGCAGCGACTGATCGTAGCACGTGCCAAAGATGATATTGGCGTCCTCGGCGACGCGGCTACGAATGATGTCCATGATCTGGTCCACTTCAAACAGCGTCATGTCCTCGCCACCGCGGATCGTCACGAGCAACCCCAACGCGCTTTCCGTGGGCAAGTCGCCCAGCAGCGGATTCACGAGCGCCTGCTCGGCAGCCTTTTCGGCGCGCCGCTCGCCCGAGGCGTTGCCCGAGCCCATGATGGCGCGCCCGGCGTTCGAGAGAATAGTCTTGATGTCGGCGAAATCGAGGTTGATGAGGCCGGGGCGAACAATCAAGTCGGTCACGCCCTTGACGCCTTCGAGCAGCACGTCGTCGGCGTATCGAAACGCCTCGAGCATGGTCGTATTCTTGTTGGACAGCGCGAGCAGATTTTGGTTGGGCACGACAATGAGTGTGTCGACGTACTTGGAGAGTTCCTTGACTCCGGCGTTCGCGATGCGCGTGCGGTTGGGACCCTCCGACCGGAACGGTGTGCTCACGACGCCCACCGTGAGGATACCCATCTCACGCGCAATGCTGGCGATCACGGGCGCTGCTCCCGTGCACGTACCGCCACCCATACCGCCCGTAATAAACAGCATGTTGCTGTCCTTGAGCGTGGCTTCGATCTCTTCGCGCTGCAACTCCGCGGAAGCCTTCCCGAGCTGCGGCTTGGAGCCGGCTCCGAGTCCTTTGGTGATCTCCTTGCCCATCGTGATCTTGTGGGGGGCTAGCGAGCGCCCCAAAGCCTGGCAGTCCGTGTTGGCGACGATAAACTCGACGCCCTCGAGCTGGGACGCGATCATGTTGTTGACGGCATTGCTGCCAGCGCCACCGAGACCGATCACAGTGATCAAAGGCTTGCCTTCCTTGTACGCAGAAAAGAACTTTGTCTTCGTGTCTACTCCATGCACCCATTCCACCAAAGCCGAGGAGGTGAGAGAAGCTGGGAAACTCTTGTGGGATGCCTGCCATCTTTCACGTACCATGACGCGAATCCGAAAAGGCCTCCCCGACTGGCGTCGACCGCACGGGCGTGTGGATCCGCGGCGGGCGCTGCTGACGCTTACGTCGCTCCTGAAGCCCGTGGGTCTTATGGGCTCCCCCGACAGTGGCTGTCTTCGGCAACGGCTTCTTCGTGGCTCTGTCACCATTGAGAGGCACCGAGGGGTCGATGCGAACGCTCGACGAGAACGCGCGGAAGACGGCATCGCTCTTCGCTACGGGGAGCCGACGCGTCTTCAGCAGAATCGATCGCCCACTCATCTCTGCGGTGAACTATCGCCCTGTAACTCGCAGTGTCGTCCTGCGCTCGACGGTCAACTCCTCTGTCTCCGCTCCTCTCGGTTTCTGGACGAGATGACTTTGGAACCCACCCCACAGCCACATTCACTCTTTCCAAAAATCCTGCTTTTGATTGGATAAAATCGAGGAGTTCTGAGTTTTAGTTGGCTGAAATACATTGAAAGATACTGTGGGGTTATCGGCTGCCATTTATCAGACGGGGAGATGGACCCACGGAAGAAATGAGTTGCTGACCGGCTCCAAGTTCTCGAGACTTTTGATGGAGAAAGTTGATCGATCACTGCCGGAATTTCTGCTAATAGTGTATATGTTGAAAGGAGTTCGCGGGAAGGACTTGAGGGGCTACTTTACTGCCTTTGCGATTCCAACATGGAGCTGGTCAACCTGATAAAGAAAATACAACAAGCGAGTTTAGACTACGAGTCAAACACGAAACGCAAAAGGGAGACTCACCAGTTGCCTTGACGTGTGAAGCGGCACGACCGATTCGATTGTGGACGGCGACGAGACCTTGTTTTCGTAAGAGATGTAAGCAGGATTCTCTCCGGATTCTGCCAGCACCAATTTGCTGTCCACCGCTGCATGGTGTGATGCGATTTGTGGGGTGAAGTCGCCCTGCTCGGCAGACCCAGGAGAAGACGCGACGCCCTCACCCGCATCGCCAGCGACCCAGGCTTCTAGCTTGTGTTCTACCACGCCTTCTTCATGGATCGCTTGCAGGAAAGCGTACTTGCCGATGACGCCGATACCGAGAATCTTTTCAGGAATGAAGTCTCCGCATGCCTGTAATATTGCTATGCCAGTGAGAAACCCGTGTGTCTAAGAAAGGCAACCCCTCATGCGCGACTCACCGAATAATTCTGCATCAGTAGCTTCGTGCACTTTTTGCCGTTGTTTTCCTGCAGCACTTGGACAGCTGCACCAAACTCCATCGTGTCGATCCGAATGTCGTTGACCGCGACGATGTGGTTGTCGGGTCGGATGTCGACCCAGTCGATCTCATTGTCGTCCTTGACAATGCCAATCCGCTTGAGCACTATCAGGGGCTGATCAATGAACTCAAATTCCGGTACACTCTCCACTTCAACCACTCGCTCGTACAGGAACAGCTCGTACTGGAAGATCTCGCCAACAGACGCTTGCACGACAGCGTTGCATCCACTTGCGACCACTGTCCGTGAGATCTTGTTGATGTCTATGGAACATGCACACAGAATGTTCCAGCTTAGCAAAACCGCCCACAAGTCTAGCATTTGCGAGCACACTTATTACGCACCAGTCTTCACGTAAACAAACCGAAGCGTGGTGGATGACGGGATCTCTTGGGTGCTAATTGTGATTTGGCCGTGGCTACCCGCCGGTACATGGTGGTAGGACCCGATTTCGATCTCTGACGAGTCTTCTCCCGACTTGAGCACTTGGATATAGTCTTTCGTAGAGTGATTTTCTGGCACGTCGTACTCGACTGCAGGCAAACCGTCAAATGCAATCAGTACTGCAGACTGCCGCGCATTCGCTGCCTTAAACGCAACACTCACTCGTCACAAAAGACCCCTTTTCAACCTGCGCGCCGAGGTCCAGTTGCACAATGCCGCTTGGTCGAAATGCCAGCAATCGAATTATGTACGTCGACTTGTCGGTGACACGATCGAGCAGCTCCTTTAGTTCTTGTGCCTGCGTCGCCCACTCTGATGCATGGCCGCGCATGAGCAGGTCCTATTCGCCAACAGACGCAACCACCGTGAGCTGTATGCGATTGTAGGTCTATCGTTCGAGGCCATTAAGGTCATACAAACCTGTGGCAGTAAGCCGTAGCTGTCTCGCATCGGGTGCGCGCCGGCATGGGCTAGCATACGCACGGCCGCCGCGTTCTGGATGAAGCACGCATGGTGGAGCGCCGTCCAGCCATTCTCGTCCTGGTGGTCCAGATTCACTTTCTTTTGGATGAGTAGATGCAAGATCTCGGTTTCCTTTGCTATCGGCTCAATGCTGGCGCTCTCATTGAACTCTTCGACATCCTCCGAGTGGCTCTCGTCGCCGGCGCTACGGTGCTCGGCGCCCGCGCTGTCATCACCATCCCCGTGGAAATCGAACCCATCGAGATTGTCGTCATCGCTGTCCAGGTCGTCGTCTTTGCGCTTCATGGCCGCGACGGCCACGAGGAGCGGCGTGCGGCCGTTCTCGTCTTTCGCTTCGAGCTCGGCCTCGGTGCATGTTTTCAGCAGCATCTTTACGCCGGCGAGGTCGCCATACGCGCACATGCTATGCAGTGTCGCGCTGTTGCCCATGGTGAGTAGCGAGAGCACAGCAATGTACCAGAGAGGGAGAGAGACTGAGGCCAATGTCCCGTTGGTGGCGTCGGGAGGTTACGCGCGTCGACCTATCTTTTGCCCCCAGCGTCAAACGATGCCTTTCCCCCCAGAAATACGCACTGAGACTACAAGGGGTAACCACCCAAAAACACACCTTTTTTGGCCGACTTCAATCTCCCGACGGACAAAACAATAAGTAACCCACGATTTGACAACAGAGCAAGATGTATACAGTATACAGTATACTGCGTAACCCTCCCCTTGTTTCACAAAATACGGTAGGTTATGGTATCCAACTTGACGACGAAGGGCGGGAAAATCACAAAAGGAACATGCCGTCCGCCGTCTCCAAGCCGTCTCGCAGTCGCTGGTGGCCATATGCTGTGGCGCTCGCGATCTTCCTTGGTGCCTACTGGAGCGCAAGCGGTCTGCTCCAATTCCATGAAGTGTTCTTCGCGCCGGCGACCGCCACAGCGGCCCCCAGACCCACCGCAACGACATCAACAGCGTCGTCCTCCTTACTTCAACCGACGCGGCAGTATGACCGCCTGGTCGTCGTGCTGATCGACGCGATGCGCGCCGACATGGTGCTAGGTAGCGACGCCATGTACGGTCTTGCCCATAGTGACGAACATGCAGATGGCCAAACCCATGAGCTGAGCCACCACATGAACTTCACGCGAAGCCTCTTAGCGAGTGGCATGGCCGCCGGATATGTCGCCCACGCGAGCGTGCCGACCGTCACAATGCCCAGGCTCAAGGCGCTGCTCTCAGGGAAACCACCAGCTTTTATTGACATTCTCAAGAACTTCAATTCAGTCGCACTCGCCGACGAGAATGTGGTCCAATTAATGCGGGACAATGGCTTCCGCATCGTGTTTTACGGCGATGACACGTGGCTCAAGCTTTTTCCCGACGCGTTCCAGCGGTCGGAAGGGACCTCGGGCTTCTACACGCGTGACACAGTCGAAGTCGACGACAACGTGACGCGCCACTTGCGGAACGAGCTTGATCCGTCGCTCAAGCACCCGCAAAGCCGCGACTGGGACGTGCTCGTGCTCCACTATCTGGGTCTAGACCACGTCGGGCATCTGCGCGGCCCGCGATCAGCAATGATGCGGGACAAGCTGCACGAGATGGACGATGTGGTCAAGCTCGTGTACGAGTCGGTGCTTCGCCAAGACATGGCTCGCCGGGAGGAAGCAGGCGAGCACGCCGACCATGTCAAGCCCACGCTCATCGCTTTGTGTAGTGACCACGGCATGTCGGAGATTGGCAATCACGGTGGTGCGACTGTGGAAGAGTCATCAGCATTGATGGCGTTCATGCGCGGTGACGGACGTGCTTTCCAAGCGGGTATGCAAGTCCCGGCGGAGCGGCGTCTCCAAGTGGACCTCGTGCCGACCATCGCGGCGTTGTTTGGCCTTCCAATTCCTGCCTACAGCACCGGCATACTACTCGATCGAATCGTCGATACGTCTAGTACGGAAGGTTCTGGTATCGAGCTTGTGAAGGCGCTGTACGCCAATCTGCTTCAGTTGCGCCAGCTCGCCCACGTCAAGTTTCCAGAGGTTGGTACCGTACATCCAGATATGAAGAAGCTTGACGATCGCGTGCATCAGCGTCTTGTAACCCATGCGAGTTCGCCCAAAGATGGCGATGCAGATCTCATTCGCAGGCTTCGCCTTGCCTGCCAACAACTGCAAGAGAGACTCGCACGCAGCGATGGCTCCGAGTACGACACAATCCTCATTGGTGCTGGTGTGGCGGTGCTGCTCACGTGCGCAGTGGTCGCTCTATTCTTTGCGCTTGAATCCTCTCGTGTAAGTTCGATGAGTGATTCGAGTGTTGCTGCCCGGGTGGCGATCAGCGCGTTCGTGGTGACCATCGTGAATCTCTCTTCGACGTCTTCCATCGAGAATGAGCACGCCACGGTCTTCTTCGTCACGACGACATTCCTCGTAGCGATGGGTGTCGACAGTGCACGTGCAACTACCAAAGGCGTCCAGCAACGGTCGATGCTTTTGTACCTGTTCGCGAGCCTCCTGTGTGTCCGTCTTCTACGAGAGCGAAGCCAAGTCATCAATTTTTCGCGTCTGAACGGTATTGCCGTCGATGTGTCACTCCCCGGTAACGAGTTTGCGACGGATGATTCGCTTTCGGTGTGGTTCACGGGTCCGCTGTTTGCGTCGATCAAACTCCCACAAGCTGCCTATTTCATGATCATCTATTGTGCTGCCATCAGCGGAGTGTTTCACGAGTGGAAGAAGGTCATGAATTTCGGCTACA
Organism: Pythium phragmiticola; assembly: GCA_023335935.1. NCBI lineage: Eukaryota > Oomycota > Peronosporomycetes > Pythiales > Pythiaceae > Pythium > Pythium phragmiticola. The sequence continues at coordinate 73,306 of JAADWA010000027.1, read as the reverse complement.
TCTGGAGTGGCTCTGCATTCGTGATCTTCACTCTCGGTATGGTCGTGAATGCATGGTGCAGCCATCTTATCGAATCCGATGGCTCTCGAGCCGAGATCGACGTTGCTGCTCGCTGTGTCTACGCCTCGGCATTGCTGCTGTTGGCACTTGAGCTATGCTCCCGAGGCAAGATCACGTCCACGTCTAGCGAGATGGCTCTATGGGTGCTCACGTCCATGATGCAGAAAGCCAGCAACCTGCCAACGTTGGCGGTGCTTTGCGTACTGCTCCAGTTATTGTCTACGATCTTTCGAGCGCGCGTGATGTGGCTGCCGACGCATTTTATTGGGCTGTTTGCTGTATGGTTATCGTCCGCAGCCTTTTTTGCACTAGGCAACTCGCATTTGGTGACGACCATTGACATCAGTCAATCGTACCACGGCCTGGACGGCTACTCGCAAGAACTGGTCGGTATGCTCACCTTCCTCAACGTGTTTTCCGGACCACTCGTGGTGTTTGCAAGATTCTCCTGCTGGGTACCGGTTTCGCTGGATGGATCCAAGAGCATAGCCGCCACTGCATCGATGTGGATCGTGCTTTTTTACCAAGCATTCCGCATGGGTTTCTACACGTATGTATGTGGCATATGCTAAGCGTGGACCAAGATGACTAACGCTTGTGGTTCGTCGCAGGATCATCGTCTACTTCATGCGATTCCACTTATTCATTTGGAGTGTCTTCGCACCAAAGGTGAAAAGGATTCTTGCGTACTCGTTTTGAATGTGAGAGCTCCCTGGAAGCAACTAACACTGAGGTCGCTTGTTGTTTGTGGTGGTCAGATGCTGTACGAGGTCGTCTTCACTGTCGTCATCGCTGTCTGCACAGTATTCATCTTGTAAACCGTTCCGAACAAAACGCGATGCTGCGGTTTCGTGAGACCCCGTTTTGTCGGACAGCCGAAGAGGCGCATCCCCAAAGCTGTCCAGACACATTGAAGCATTGGCAATTACGACTGTCGCACGCTGCGTGATGTCGTACTTCCAGGGCGGTGATTTTGTCGAGTTGCTCAGCGCCCAGGGTAAAGCGCCTGCGTCCACCTGGAAACTTCAGGGCAAGATCATCAAGTCGTTTGACAAGGCGATCAAAGGAAATGCTTTCCAGATGGATGGTAGCTCCGAGACCAAAATGCAGCTCCCCAAGACTATGACGGCCTCCTCGTCATCGCTCGGACTCACACAGCGGTTCCTTGTCTTGCAATTGCTGGTGCCCCACACACGCTCGTTTTCCGTCGAGATCGGTTTCTCCGATTTTCAAAAGATCCGTCGGCGGCTCCTGTTTGCATCCGCGTTTCGCGAGATGGCCATGACGACGCTCCACGTCCAAATTCCGATCAGCAGCTGCATCCCCCGCGATCTGTGGATGAATTTTGTCTTTGATCTTCAGGCATTGACCGAGCACTTTTTCCCCGCGTCCTCATATCGGTCGGTGGAATCGATTTGCATCAGCGGAAGTTGTCGCTTGAAACGGGTCTTCACGATGAAAGACGCGCCATTCTGCCAGGCCTTGAAGGACCAGCTGAAAACCCAAATGCTTCACTTCAGGCAACAGCGTCTCCAAAGCAAGGACCCTGTGAGCGTGCCGATAACTGTCGCTGGTTTCGCCGAGATGAAGGAGATCCCGAAACAGTTTGTGTTCACCGCAGCGCCGTCATGTCTTCCTATTCCAACCGAGTATTTCCTTGTCTCAACCGAGCGAGGCACCAACCAACCGCCTGCAAACGCAGCTCCGAGTGCAGCGGTTGGACCACTGATCAAGGCAGCGTCAAGTGCAAGAGCTCCAAAGACTGGTGAAAAACGCACGGCCACGATATCAGATAAAGTCAAGCCGAAATCAACAGGAGTTAACGCGAGCGGCCGTTCTGCGACGAACAGAACAGCTGCAGTCGAAGGCGCTCTCTTCAACGACGGTCGACCGATTTTGGCAACACCAAGTCGCGTACTGACCACCCAACATGAAGCGAGCGAGCGCATTGTGCGGATTGATACGGAGTCCAAACGCCTTGCAACTTCACCTGCTGCGGATCCAGGCTTCATGCCACCACGCTTCAGCTCGCGTGTCGATAGTATATCTCGTGAGATTCCGACGAAGCTTCATCGTTCACTACTCGGAACGCCTCAATTACCATCAAGTACAAGTTTTGACTGTGCCGAAGAGGTTGCTAATGAGCATGATGGGATTGATTTGGGCGAAAGCCGCACTCGGGACCGAGAACCGCCAGCACATCATGCCCACAACGACCGTCGCGATGAACCTGATCCCACCACCGCAAGCAAACGAAAGCAGCACCGTCAGCACGTGCTATCCGAGATCCAATTGAAACTGGATGAGCTCACGACGAAAGCCCACGTCGAAGAAGAACGAAGCCGTGAACTATTCCTGAGCCGTACGTCGCTCAGGTCGGAGTTGATTGGGTCGTTGGAGCACAAAGGGCAAGAATTGGAGCACTTCGCCAACCAAACGCCATACCAAGTTTCAGAGAAACGTGCCCTCCAAACCAAGGTCAAGTCGGTCCAGTCCTCATCGCCCCTGGGCGACTGGCACGATAGCGAAATGCTCCGGTCGCCGGAGCCAATGGTGCTACGTCGAGCGTGTGCGGCAAAAAAGAAATCGGACATTGTCTTCTCCTCCTCGATCTTCTTCCGCCGGAGCGACTCCTCCCCAGCGGCACTCCCTGACCAGCATATCGACGAATCGACCTCGCAGACCAAGAAATTGTTTGACTGGGATTCAATGCTGGAGGATTCCGCGGTTTCCCTACCGGGGCCCAAAAAGACTACGGCAAGTGAGAGTGCAGGCTCTACAAGGAACCAAACTTCTCTGAGAGCACGAGCCGAGGCGAGCGAGAGCTCTACCGAATTGTTCGTAGAAAGGTCGGTCAATCCAAGCGCAAGCGACCAGACGCTGAGTCCGAAGCCTCTCGCGCGTTCCATCGTTAGCAGCAAGGATGCTGATGTGGTGCGAATTCTCAATGATAAACTATCAGACCACCTGGATGCAGCGTCAAAACTGGCAGAAGGAGAACGGATGGAGGCTCTTGAGCCTGAGAGCAGATGGGAGAGGATGGATGCTGCTCAGCAGTTCGTTCGAGAGGGGGACGAAGAAGAGAGAGACGATCTGCTTCAATCTAGCTTCGACTTCTCTCTAAGTCCAGCGATTTTGCATCCGGTAATCCCCGAGAACCAGTGTGTGGACATGCCCAAACCGCAGCAAAGTGGCGGCAGGATTTCCCCACTTGCTGACTCGGAGGCCTTCTCGCTCGACCTGTAAGTTTGATGTGCGTTGATCCTAATCGTTGAGTATTTTAACGGTTGGGGTGTTGTCGCAGGACTGGTAGAGTACGAGAATTGACGCCACCAGATGATGTTGCTGTATCGCCGACAGGGACAGACAACGACGGTCGCTCCGGTCCTCCGAGCGACGATCTGGATGATGGCGAGGAAAGCTTCGACTTTGGTACGATGCGTCCAACACACATCTCATCCTCCGCGTACTAATTCATTTCTTCACAGATGATCTCGTTGTGCGCGACCGTAATTCCAGTCGAAAGACGAGGAGATCGGAACGACCAAAGGATATCAGTTTGGAGCAGACAGCGATAGAGGTGCGAACTACAGTTGAAAAGTGTAGAAAGGAGACCAAGCCACCGAAAACCACCCGGGCTGAATCAAACACCTCGATGAAGCGTACGGAAACCAGTGTAACAAGACAACCGGCGAAGGCCACTTGTCCGTCGAATTCTCTACTTCAAGAAAACTCAACAAGGCTTCGTGACGAGTCTCGCCTACTCGCTCGGGCGCCGGTCTCCTCCAGGGTAATGTCTTCCTCTTATCAGCGGTTGGCCAACCTGCTGGAATCCACAGACTGGTCTCAGTTGCCGCTCTCGTCAACAGTGGCATCGCCTGTCCAGCCGACAAAGTCTTCTACTACAGCGGAGCATCCCCGAGCCAAGACCGCTCAAAATTCCTCTCCGACAAAAGGTGGGACGTCGTCCTCGCTCGAGTTGATCTACGACCCCATCCTTCGCTGCTACTACGATCCAGTCGGCAAGAAATACTACACGCTCGCGAAGTGAACACGGCGACGGCTCTCTATCTCTATGAATTCTATTTGCTTATATCCATTGTCCACGCGAGGCCCTGGCCAGTAATTCACCAGTGCGTAGATCTCGAGGCCCGGTCTGGCATGCAGCTCCTATCGCTCGCCTCTTTATGTACATCCCCCAAACCCCGCCGCCTTCTACTACTACGCGTCGTCCGAGTTCATGAGAAGACTCGCAACGCTTCTCCGTGCGCGGCCCGTGTTGATTGAGTCTCTACTCTGCGGGGCCTCATCGCCTTGGCTTTGCGTATGCGCTTGGCTCATGCGCTTCTTCGCGCCGAGGTCTCGGACGACGTCTTTGATATGGTGCGGCTTGAAGTCTTCCGACTGGCCAAACCAAAAGTCGCGATTTGCCTGCAACGTCTTGTAGGGCCCGGTATTGACATTTGGTAGAATCTGCGCCCAGACTGCAAACAGCGGCGACACGATAAAGTCGGCAAACCCGACTTGCATCTTCTTGAGCACGATCGTGTCTCTGTCCATGAACGGCGACACGGCAAGACCAAGCTGCTTTTCCATGTCGCCCTGCAGGAAGAACTCATCGACGACGCGCTCGGTCCAGCGGAGCATGATCTCGCGGTCCTTGGCTGGGTTGGACACGTCGCACGTGTGGAGAATCATCTTGAAAAGAAGCTTCTTGTCGCCGACGTTCTTGATCGCGAGCTCTTCGTTCGACTGCGGCAAGATATTGGCCTTGAACAGCGCGACGTCTTCAAAGTGCTTGGCCATGTCGGTCGCGAGCACCATTTGGATGATCATTTCGCGCGCGTACTTGAAGTCCTCGGACGAGAGCTTGCCCAGAATGTTGAATTCTGGATTCTTCATGACGAGAAACGACTGCGCGACGTGGAAATTCTCCAACACAGCGTGGTCGTTGTACCGTAGCGCGATCTCGGACGCCGTGGAAATATGAAAGCTGTTGTTGAAGCCGTCGTGCTTAAAGTCGTGGATGCCCGCCGACACGAGCGCGAGCACGCGGTCCAGCGGCCGCAGGAACGGCTGCAGCTCGGGCTGCGTTAAGAAGTAGTAGGTCGTCTGCATGACGTCGGCGGCGTGGATGGCATTGTGGTATGGGTTGGTCGAGACGTACCCGCGCTGGATCTCCATGAGGAACGAGACGAGCGTGACCTGCTCGATCTGCAGCGTCGTTGACGCGTACTCGTGGAGCAAGTGGTAGCCCAAGTGGCACAGCGCGTTGCCGTTCGTCACGACATTGACGCGGAAGACGTCAAAGACCCACGCGCCGACGTTCAGCATGAGTGACTGCAGCTCAAACTCGGCGGCCGGGTCGAGTGGTGGCAATAGCTCCTTCATGGTCACGCTGCGGCGCATGGCGTTGGACGGAGAGCCATTCGACGCGCGAGTGCCATTCTTCCCTGCTCCACCTCCACTGGTAGGAGAGCCAGCATGGGACACGTCGTTGCCGGCGGCGACAGCGTTCCCATTGCTCAAGTCCCCACCCGGTCCGAGGGACGACCGGTCTTCGCAATCGTCGTCCTCGTCGCCATTGCCATGGAGGGCCTTGTTGGTATCATTGATCTTCATGACTTCGCCGCGCAGCCACTGCTGCGTGTCGTCATCGACGCCCTCGGCACGAAGCATGTCTTCGTTGGCGTCGTACAGTCGGTTGTTCTTGATCACGTCGATCGCAAACTCAATGTCACTACGCACGTTGCGGCGCAGCGCCGGGTGGAAGCGCAGATCGTGAAGCAGCCGGAGCACGTGCTCGGCCGGCGTCGTGATCTGGTGCTTAAGCGTAAGGTTCATGGACTGCGAGCGCTGCTTGAGCCGCTCGAACACGACCAGCACGCGGAGAATGCGCAAAATCACGCGGAGCCGCAAGATCTTGAGTAGCACGATCGACGTCGTGCCGCTCGCGGCGACAATGCCCAGCACAAAGCTCGCGACGATCACGATGGCGTCAAAGAGCGACCAGCCGCTGCGCAAGTAGTCGAGTCCGTACGCGAAAATCTTGAGCAAGATCTCAAGCAGCAAGATCGAGCCGACCGTAATGTCGGTCACGTCGATCACGCTCTTGAGTTCGGCGAGGTCGCTCTCGGCCAAGTTAATCTGCACGAGCACGAAGATGCCGTAGCACAGCACAATGATGACGAAGAAGAGCTCGACGTACAGCTTGCGCATGAACTCGCCGACCAAGAGCCGCACGCGGTGGTGTGTGCGGATGTGGATCACGCTGCCGTCGCGGTTCCTCGTCACGTCCGACGTGGCCTTGCGACGCCGCGGGCGACCGGTGCTGTGCGTCGCTGCCGCCGAGGGCATGGCGTCGGCCGGCGCGACTGCGCGCGAGCGTCGCTCGCCGTACGGGTACCGCCGAAAGAATCGCGAGAGCGTCGGTCGCTTGGGCTGGAACGTGCTGTTCATGGCCGCGTGCACGGGCGGACTGCTGGCGGGGGGAGGCGACGCCGTCTCGGCGGCCGTCATATCGGACGGCACCTCGCGACTGGCTGAAAGCTGCGGCGTGGAGCGGCAAGAAAGGAGCGTGTCGAACGCGCGCGTCGGGCCCGCGCGACCGTCGGGAGATTGTGCCGCTGGCGCGGCAATGCTGCTGCTGGGACGGTGCACGCGCGAGCGGCTGCGAGCTCCGGTGGCGAAGGAAGTGGTGCTGTTTGGATCAGCAGAGCCACGCGTGCTGTTCTTGGCGCGCCGAGCCGGTACGGCACCGCCTGCTTCCTGGGCAGCGCCGGTTATATCTTGCCCGACAAGCCGCCGTGCCGAGCGCCTTGGGATGAGCTGGCTATTTCGGGAGAGGCGCTTTCCCCTCCCGCGCGGAGATAACGCCAAGAATATCATGGACACATCCGGTGTCGGGAGGAGTCGCGCAAGAGTCTCCCACGCACGCCACCAGGCGCCGTGGTGTCCGAAAGGACTCGAAAGAAAAGAGGCAATGTCACTCGAAGAAGGGAGATACACACACGTGTCTCTTCAAATTTTTCCAGTTACGTGAGGGGGATCGCCGCCGTTGGCTCTCTGGCGTCGGCTTCCTGTCTACTGTCTGTTGCAGCGGCCAGCGCGCCATTTCTACATGCGCTGCCCGCGGCAGGACGCCACGTCCATGCACCTGCAGGGACGACAGTGAAGCGGCGCATGGTTTCGTTGGGCATACCAGATTCCATGGAAAGAAACCCAACGTTGAAGTCACCCGTTCGACTTTTCTTCCCGTCTCATCACACCCTGTTTTGGAATCCGGTGAAAGTTTCCAACGTGTTTTGTTCACCTTCAAATGTGCGCGGGCAAATCCATTGTTGGGCGAAAGTTGGGACGCCAACAGAAATATGGGCGGCGCGACCGAGGAGGCGGCGGCGTGGGGGAGCGTGCTCCAGGAGAAATACGCCAGCGCGCGCGCGGTCGCGTGCTGTTCGACGATGGATCTGATCGCGATTCTCACGACCGACCGCCAGCTCTTCGTCCATGTTGGTCGTTTTCCTTTGGGTGCCATCGTACTTACTGGGCGATTCACTCACGCTTGTTCACTGTCCACGCAGCGCACGATCTCATGGCAGCGCATCCTCCACGTCAAACCGTCGGAAGTGTATTTTACGATGGAGGCGCTGGCGTGGAGTCCCGACGGCATGCGGCTTGCGGTCGGTTGCGACGAAGGCGAGCTCGTAGTGTTCTCGATGGCCTCAGCGGACGACGACAAGGGCGTGGAAATCAAGCCCCACACAGGCGTGGACGAACTGTGCCATGGAGCGCCCATTGTCGCCATGCACTGGGTGCAGCTGCGCGAAGGCTATGCAGGCTCGGACGGGAATGGGATCAGCGCACCGTCCGAGACACTGCGTGATCGCAGCGCCTCGTTTCTCTCAGGCGCGAGAACCACTGCCGTCGGCCACAGTGACCGAACGAGTGTGCTCGTGACGACTGACGCTGCTGGGAAGGTCGGTGTCTGGTGGAATGGTCTCGTGCTCGTTGCTGCGATACCGCTTCGAGAGCATTTCAGTGCTCGCAACGACCCCGGCGCAGTGGGTTCGGACTCTGAGGTGTTTACCATCCACTCGGCCATGCTCGCTACCGATCTCTCTGCTCTGCTCGTGGATGTCTCCTACGGGGTTGGACACGATAGCGCGTGTTCGCGGGCGGTGCTTCGCACGGAGTTCCGCGACAGTCTCCAGGCCGTGCAGCGCGACCTCAGCGTCGTCTCTCGTGTCGGCTCCGATGTGCGCTCCATGTTCGAGCTTGTTCGGACATCACTACGCCAGATAACTTCCGAGGTGTGTGCGAGCAAAATGACTGAAGCAGGGATCCAACTCACGATTTCATTTGTGGTGGCCTAACAGTGGAAGAATGCAACCCGTGTGTTCGAGCTCAAAATGAGCTTGATCGGCTCATTGTACGAAAAGTACGGCTACGCAGAGCCTCCACAAGTCGACATGCTTGCCATCATTGCCGGCGGCATTGCGGCTCCTGCACTTGCACAGTATTTCGCCCAGGATATCCAGGAAATGGTACGCTACGTGAATTTGTCGAATGGTGAGGGCCTACTCACAGCATTCTCCTCCTTGGTATAGAGTGTGATCCGCATGCAGAAGACGTTCTTCAGTGGCTGCGATACTATCCAGACTTTGTGCACCGCTAAGATTAAGCTGGGACTACAGCAAATCTTGTTCGAGGTCGCAGAGCTACGAGGGACGATGAAGTGGAACCATCGTGCGTTCCGCCAGACCTTGGGAATCTCGCCCACGGAACTGGACATGGTGATTGACTATGTCGGCGATTTGCTTGCAACGATGGAGCAGTTTGAGAAAATTCTTGATGAGACAAGGCAAGATTTCTCCTTATTCTTCGCGTGGCTCCTGGAACGAATTCGATTCCACACCAGTGATGGAAACGCACGGCCGACGCCGTCGACTTCAAGTGACAGTAACAAGTCGCTGCTGAACTTGCGCCGGCTGGTGGCATTTCTTGAGCGCGCGGCACAATCAGCAAGAGAGTATCAAGTGAAGAAGAACAACAAGTGGCTCGTCGAGGTGACCTTCGGAAACCAAGTCTCCAAGCTCGTCAACTCTTCGAAACTGGTAGACGACTTCAATGCAGTTGAGAAACTGTGGAGCAACAGCATGGCCGAGATGGTTCGAGCGTTATCAAACTCCATTAGCCCCAGCAATGTCGTTTCTCTCAGCTTGGGCGACGAAGTGGACGAAGTTCAATTGCACACCAGATGGATCGATGCCCCTCAGTCACAACGTTGGAGTGCTGAAGACGAAACGATGAGCGACGGTGAAGGTGTTAGTGAGGATGAAGCCGTTGAAGGATTTGACGTTCTGGAGGCTGTTGACTGGGATTCGCTTCATTCGATTCGGGCAGAAAAGTCAGAGGAGAAGGCTCAGAGGACCCCCGTGGCGATGATTGCTGTTCGACATGGCCATTGCGTGACTTTCTACTCGCGCTACGAAGGCCACGCGACCGCGGAATGGAGTAAGATCGAAGTTCAGCTCGACTTTTTGTGCCGCGGTGGCAGCACAAATTGCAGTGGTGCCCATCGAATATGTCTGTATGGCGGAACGGAGAGCGGAAAGCAAGAGCAGTTGGTTGTAATCGACACAAGCGACAAAGGTAAGTCATGTTTTTGACTGTTCATCGCGCACTGATCACTCACCATGACCTCATTTTCGCACAGGCGCTGGCGCTGGAAGCGTTTATCTAGTGAACTACGACGGTAAATTCCAGCGGACGTTTATCACCATGCGTGAATCGTACGCTTCGACATCACAGGTGAGGCTTGGACTGAACTGCGCATGATGAGTGGGGACTGAAAGAGTACCTCGTTTCACAGGCTTTAGTCTTGGGAGCGGAACACGTCAAGCGGAGAACGATTCGGGGTTCCGCTTCGTCCTCCGACGCCCATCCAATCCCCACAATCAGTGCTCAAGCTACCCGAGGTATCATCTGTATCATTTCTGGAGGTGCCCGCTTACTGGTTCTGGATGCGGAAGAAGGGGTTGAAGAAGAGCCTGGCGAGGATGAAGACGTGCGAAGTCCAGGCGAAAATGGAGATGTGGATGACTCGGACGATCACGACGAACTTGACCTCTAGTCAATACGATCAACGCTATGATTGTGTCTCCTGCACCTCCATGTTGTCTGCTTCCACCGTTGGCCTGGTGTAGCCTTCGACCTCCAGCATCTTGCTCACGAGTGCATTGATCTCTTCGGGCATCGACGGGTACCGGAGTAAGGGAGCTGGCAACTTCTTCTGTATCACCAGTGAGCTTCGTCGAGAATGCACCCGGGTCTGCGGACCTCTTTCTTTACCCTGGAACACAGCTGAGCTTGAACGCAGAGCTCGTGCATTGTCCTCGCGAATGGTGTCTTTGGGACGGACACGGACTTTGAAGGAGCCTTTGCGCTCAATATCAGGCTGCGTTCTACCATCACGGACAGTGGGATCCAGTTCCGATGACCTGGGACCGTCGCTGACCTCTCGGTGGTAATCACTCGGCAGATCGTCAAAGTCATGCACCGCCGACGCCACAGCCTGAATGTCGTTTCTTCCATGATCACTGGGTCCCGAAGTCAGGTGGCTTCGGCGTCGCGGTTCGAAGATCGGCTTGAAGTCTGTGAGAGCGTGTGGCTGTGCGGCAACACCCATGGGTGCCTCAAGAGACCGCGTGGTCGGCGAACGATTTAGCTGTGGCTGAAGGGCTCCTTCATTATCAGCGCAAGTGACGATGCCTGGCGATGACGCGTCCGCTTCGTTCTCTGCTTCCGAGCCTTCATCTACGACTTTGATGGAGTGGCTAACTGGAGACGGGGAGAGGTTACCGCGCCGCCCACTGCTCTGTTCGACACCACCGAAAATATCGCTGCTCTCGGAGCGCGAAATGCCCATGATAGCGTTGTCGTGCCAATGCTGAAGAATCGTCTGCTGCTTGGTGATCGAGTGCAGGAAGAATCGTCTCATCTCCACGAGGACATCGGGATACAATTCGCGGATGGCGTCGAGCGATTCACTTGGCAGTATGTACGTCCCTGTTGGAAGACAGGCGAAGACATTGTACTGCGCAAACGCACCGGTGAGCACCTCCTTGTACCCAAAGAACTCGCCTTCGTGCAGAGTCGCAATCGTGCCGTCGTTGTCCGGCACGGCGTTTGTCGTGTGGCCATTCGTCGCAATTGTCACATTGACCCGTGGTGGCGGCGCAGAGGATTTGGACGAGCTACTTCCCCTGGCGCCTGCATCGCTCACGACACCGGGCGAGCGGGAGGTTCGGTGGGGATCATTGTTCGCGCCGTCGGGCGTCTGGACACGCGGCAATCGCGCAACGACGGTTCCGCTCATCAAAAAGAAGATTCCGCTCACTCGATTGCCGTGATAAATCAGCAGATCCCCTCGCAGGAAGAACTGCGGCACGAGACGCGGTAGCAAGAGAGTCAAGAACCACTTTGGCTTCTTGTCGAAGAAGCGAATCTGGCTGAGCACATTGGCGTTCAGAGTCAAGATGAGTTCACTGCGCATCGAGTGCGGCAGCGCGTCGAAGAGGCCCTGCTCGTGGAACAGTGTCTTCTCCGAGTTCAGGTACCGCAAGTGCTCTTGGCAGGCGACTATAAAGTCGCTCGACACGTTGCGCTCTTTGATGTAGGCGTTGACACGTTGCCCGAGTTCGTGCTCGCGATTCATCAGGCTCTTGCTGTTGCTGACGACCTCAATGACGGTGCCCACGACGTACGCGAAGAGCGTCGTGCCGCCAATCATGACAATGATCGAGAACAATTGCTCGTTCGAGTTGACTGCATAGACGTCCCCAAACCCGACAGTCGCCATGGTGGTCGTGGCCCAGTACACGCTCGCAATGTACTTGGAGATGACCGAGTCCGGGTCGTCAAAGTAGATGCGCCCCCACCACGCGTGCTTGGCCTCGAGGTCGGCCGACAAATAGTACCAGAAGCACCCGACGTAGTGCGCGATCGTCATGGCCGGCGCGAGCAGCTTGAGCAGGCGCACCGTGCTCATCGAGATGTCGAGCTCCGACAGGCGTTGCGAGTTGAGCTTGAAGATCTTCATGATGCGCACGAGCCGCAGTAGCTTGACGAGTTTCACCGTGCGGATCAGCTTGAGCGACCGAAAGTCTTCCGACGCCGTGATGAGCTCGACGAAAAAGTCGAACGGAATGGTCGAGACGACGTCGACCAAGAACGAGCGCTTGAGGTAGTGCTTTCGGATCTCGTGGCGGTCAACGATCTCGACGCCCGTCTCATCGAGGTACGTGGTGAAGAAATTGAGCAAAATGTCCATCAAAAAGACGATGTCGGACAAGCGGTCCGTGAACGTGAGGAATTTCGTGTCCGAGATATTGAACGAGATCCGGAACGGCACGCTGATGGTCGTCCACGCGACGATGATGCCCATGGCGGCGTCCCACACGAGCCGCACGCGGGAGTAGTGGCGAATGATCGACCAGTGCAGCGGAATGTCGTCGGTCACGGAGAGATGGTATCGTTTCGTGTCGTCGAAGCCCGCGGGAGCCGTCGCTTGGCTGAGCGACTGCGACGTGCGGTTGCGATACTGCAAGAAGAGCTCGACTGACGCGCGCCGCGACGAGCTGTCACGCCGGAGCACTTTGTGGCCACGCCGCGCTGCATCGTCGTACCGTTCCGAGATGATCCGCGCCAAGTCGAGCAAGTACCTCGTCGCAATGGCGCAGTGCTCCATGCCCCGGATCAAGTCGGCCGTATAGATCGCAAAGAGTTCCGTCTTGGCCGTCGAAATGTACGAGTGCACGTACCGGCGCCGCGTCCCGACCAAGTACTCGACGCCGCAAATGTCGCCGCCCGAGAGCGACGAAACGACGGCGTTCCCACGCATGCCCTCGAGCGAGCCGTTCACGATAAAGTACATTTCTTCCCACACGCTCTCGACTTCGACCACGGGCATGCCCGGGGCCACGACGATCGGGCGCAGCCGCGGGATCGTGAACACGAAAAAGTCGACCGACGTCATGCCAAAGAACGGGAACTTTTTCACGAACGACTCCATGGACGCCGCCAAGATCTCGTACTGCAGGCTCGTGGGAAAGTTGTGGAGCAGCTCGTCTTCGTCAAAGACTGTGTGGTTACTCCAGTGGTACTCAAACTGCGAGATCACTCGCTGCCGCAGGCGGCGTGGGACGCCGCGCTTGAGGAGAAACTCTTTCGTCTCGGTGAGCTTTTGCTTGAGCTTAATGCCACGCGGGTTGTAGTTTTCCGTGAGCATTTGGATGTTGGCGATGATGAGACCGACGCTGACGGCGCCGAGGCACTCGACAAAGACGGAAAAGATGCGCTCGGCGTCCGTGATGCCGTAGATGTCGCCGTACCCGACCGACATCATGGTGTTGGCGACCCAGTAAAAGCACACCATGTACGGGTTCTCGATCCTGCCGCCCGGGTCCATGTACGTGACCCAATTGATACCCGTGGGGTCCCACGTGTAAAACATGTACCAGGCACAGGAGATCAAGTGGATCACCAGCACAATGCCGCCAAGGCTCTTGGCGGTCTGCAAGACGTGGGCGTTCAGCGCGTCCATCTCGACCGCCTCGATCGCGCGCTTGAGGCGCAGCAGTCGCATGAGCTTGAGCAGACGCACGAGGCGAATGGTGCGCAGCAGCTTGAACGACAGCAGCGATGGATCGGTGGGCGACATGGTCGCGGCCTGAAAGACCTGGTCCATCGGGAGCGTCGACAGCACGTCGAAGATGAACCAGCTCTTGAGATACCGTACGCGGATCTTGGGGAGCTCGTAGACAAACACGTCTTCATCAAAGTAGCCCGTGAAAAAATTGAAGGCAATATCCGTGGCAAAGCTCGCGTCAAAGGCGTAGTTGAGGTACAGCTCCCACGGGCTCAGGTCGATGGCAAAGCCTATTCGGTACGGCACCATGATGACACTGTAGCAAATGATGAAGCCGATCCAGAGGTCCCAGCGCACTTTCCAGTTGGAGCGCGGCATGAGCACCCAGCGCATTTTCCGGAGCTTCTCGGGCGTCGGCTCGGCCGCGACGAAATTGAATTCGCGCCGTCGTATTCGACGACCACTGCTGAGTGGCTTGTCGGCACTGGCGTGCTTGGAGATGTCCTTGCGGGAACTGCCCATGCCCAGGAGCTTCTTCATGGTGGGCAGTCGATTCACGAGCCCGCGCGCGTTGTTCTGGATCGCTCGAGCGAAGCTGCCCGAGCGTGACGGCGTCGTGGGCTTGACCACCACGGGGCTGCTGTTCTCTTGATCTGCACTCTGGACGGGGCCGACCCGACTTGATGCACGTGGCGATGTCTCTTCAGGGACCACCGCCTTGACGACCGCGAGATGGCGCAGCATGGTCAGCGTGTTGAGCGAGCGGGTCCATCTGTCAGGGCGGGGCGGTCCGCCTGCGCTGCTTGTCGTCGTCGCCGCATCGTGAACCTTTCGGGAACTGCCGGCAGGCATTGGGGCTCTACGATCAAGACTGACGCCGTCGCGAGGCGCTCGACCATGTAGCGAGAGTGGACGCTAGCAATGCTTCCGCCTCAACGTATATTGCCTGCCGCCTTGTTGACCCCACAGACACACACACGCACACATCCGAGTTGGTTACGCCCATCGTGCGGATATTTCGGGAGTGGGAGCTGGGACACGCGCTAGCTGATCTATGAATGGTATCGTGCTTGCGGTAGTTCTTCTGGTATCTCTCTGCGTCGGTCGCGTCAATAGAACGCTCGGTGTCTCTTCAGCATTGGACCCCTTCATGTGTGCAGCTAGCAGAGCCACGTTTTGTTGTACTACCGACCGATTATATCTGTTTCTCCCTCTAGAACGGAAACTTCATGCCGCCGGCCATCTTCTGCATCTCGGCTAGTGCGCCGGGGTCCATGCCGCTCTGCATTTGCTTCATCATCTTCATCATGTTTTGGGGACCGCCCATCTGCGCCATCATCTTGGGGTCCATGACCTTGCTCAGTTGCTGCATGAGCGCGTTCGGGTTGCGCGCCATTTGCTTGCCGAGCGCCGCGTCGCCGCCCTTCATGAGCCCGCTCTTGCCCATGCGGCCAATGACCTGCTCAAACTGCTTGTGGCACTTGAGCAAAAAATCGACCTCGACAAGCATGCAGCCAGAGCCGCGCGCGATACGAATCTGCCGCGACTCGGAGATCGGCACTTGGCCGTCGAGCTCGGCGTCCGTCATCGAGTCCATCATAAACAAAAACTTGCGCAGCCGCTTCGACGCCTCTTCTTCGCCGCCGCCCATGTTCATCATCTGGGTCATGCCCTGCGGCAAGCCCGGGATCATCGACATGACCTTGCTCAGCGGTCCCATCTTCATCACGCCCTGAAACTGCTTGTACATGTCCCGCAGCGTGAAAATGCCCTTGGAAAACTTCTGCATGGCCTCTTCCTGGTTCTCCAGCATGCCGCTAGACTTGACTTCTTCCATGAGCCCGCGAATGTCGCCCATGCCCATGAGTCGACTCACAAAGCTCTGCGGGTTGAAGGACTCAAAGTCGGCAAAGTGCTCGCCCGTGCCGTAAAAGATAATGGGCGAACCGGTCGCGGCGACGGCACTAAGTGCACCACCGCCCTTGGCGTGGCCGTCGAGCTTCGTGATGATGACACTACCGACGTCAATGGCCTGGCGAAACGCCGACGCCTGGTCGTACACGGCCTGGCCGATCGACGAGTCCATGACAAAGACCACATCGTCGGGCGTCACGGCCGCTGCGACTTCCTGCATCTCGGCAAAGAGATCGGCTTCCTGCTTGTGGCGACCACTCGTATCCACGAGGATGAGCTCGTAGCCTTCGCGGCGGAACTGCGCGACACCTTCTTCGGCAATGCGCACAGGGTCGGCCTCCGTGTACGACCCGTAGAACGGGATGCGCAGCTTGGTCGCGTTCTGCTTGAGCTGGTCGAACGCACCGGCGCGGAACGTATCGGCGCAGACCATACACGTCTTCCAGCCCTTGCGTTGGTAGTAGTGCGCGTACTTGGCAATGCTCGTGGTCTTGCCGCTTCCCTGGAGACCGACAAACATGACGACATTGCTCGTGCCCTTCTTCATCTTGTAGGGCTTGGCGTCGGGTTCCAGCATGTGCGTGAGCTGCTCGACCACGGCCTTCTGGATGAGCCGGCGGCGGTTCGTGAGCGCGCCGCCATCCTCGAGGTTGACGGCGAGCTTGATCTTGTCGCGCAGCTCGCGCACGAGCTTGACCTGCACGTCCGACTCGAGCAGCGCCCCGCAGATCTCCTTGAGGATCTGGTTCAGCACGTCATCGTCCACGACCGTCACGCCGTTGAGCTTGCTCAGCGCCGACTGCAGCTTCGACCCGAGATCGGCGAGCACCATGCTTTCTCCCCTCAATCACCTTCTCGTGCTTGGTGTCCCGCACCCAAGGCCACGAAACTGAGGTTTTACTTGTGGAAAATGAGGTTTTGCAAAAGACGGTAGGGTGAGTTATGTTGCGCAGGTTACACAAGGAGCGTAACCTGTTGGATGTCTGAGTATCAACCTCAGTGTATCTTGTGCGGATGGCAGCGGCATCTCGAGACTGGTGTCGTGGTGAGGACGGTGCCCATTTTGCACCCGCGAAGTGCTCAAGCGACACGTCACGTGGGTGACGAGCTGGTCCAATCGACCATCACTCTTGTCCCAGACGCAACATTCAGGCAACATGACAACCCCAAACATCAAGGTCTCACCTTCCAAAGCTCACTTTCTTTGGGCTTCCTGTGGCCCCACACCTTCTCCTTTGTGCGCATGGCGGCAGCTTCAAGCGCATTCTTCCGTCGACTCGCCCGCTCTCAAAGTCATTTCGGAACTCGCCTTGCTACCGTGCCCGCAGTCTTCACCACAACCTCGTCTCCTCACCAACAGCAGCGCCGATTCAAGATGACCGACCGTATGGAGCTCTCTGAGAGCGAGTGGAAGGAGAAGCTCTCGGCGCAGGAGTTCCAAGTGCTGCGTCTCAAGGGCACGGAGCGTGCCGGCACGGGCAAGTACAACAAGCACTATGAAGAAGGCACGTACGTGTGCGCGGGCTGCAAGGCGCCGTTGTACACGTCCAAGACCAAGTTTGATTCGGGCTGCGGCTGGCCGGCGTTCTACGACGCCATCCCCGGCGCCATCAAGGTACTGCAGTGTGTGAGGATCTGTGGTTTGTTACTGTATCATTGCTAACCCGTGGCACTAACAATTATAGTCGAATATTGATGCTGATGGACGCCGCATTGAGATCGTGTGCGCGCGTTGCGATGGGTGCGTTATCAACTGCCACGTGTGTATGGATCCTGCACTCTCACTCTTGCCTTACTTGCTGGGTACAGCCATATGGGACATGTCTTCAAGGGCGAGGGCTTCAAGACGCCGACCGACGAGCGTCACTGCGTGAACAGCGTCTCCATCGTGTTCCATGCCGGCGAGGTCAAGGACGAGTGAGTGTCGTTCCCAGTCCACCACAGGGGCCAGTCCAAGCAGGGTAGGTAGTGTGGCATGGCTGGATCTGTTGGTAGGTGCCTTTCTCAATTCAATTCCCTCGAGTGATTTCATCGTCTTGCTGCCAAAAACTATTATTTCTGCTTGAGACTCCGACAGCGCGGCATCCGAATCGTTGTTGACCTTGCATCCGATAATGCCTATTGCCACGGTCTCCGCGACATGCACTCCGATCTTTGACAAAGATGGGCCTGGGCCTCTGTGTGTTCACGCAACATAATAGCAACGTAATCGACGGTGTCCCACGTGAAGCTCAAACAAACGTCCCCACTCAACCGTCGACTCCTTACTGTATCATTCCGCAACTCGCTCGGCCGCGCACGCACGACCAGGTTCAGCCCTTCACTTGCAGCAACGCTTATCTGAGATGACGGACCGTGCAGAACTCAGCGAAAGCGAATGGAAGGACAAGCTCTCGGCGCAAGAGTACCAAATCCTGCGCCTCAAGCACACGGAGCCTGCTGGCTCCGGCGAGTACAACAAGCACTTCGAGGAAGGCACGTACGTGTGCGCAGGATGCAAGGCACCGCTGTACACGTCCAAGACCAAGTTTGATTCGGGCTGCGGCTGGCCGGCGTTCTACGACGCCATCCCCGGCGCCATCCGGGTAATCACGGCTGCGACGCTCTCTCCTCCTCAACGATGCTGCTGCTAACTGTGGTCTTTGATGATGGCAGTTCGTTCCCGATGCCAGTGACGGCTCCGTTGAAATTGTGTGCGCGCGATGCGATGGGTACGTTTTCATTGGTTGCATCTGTAGGACTGGTATGCACGGGCTCTCTGACGCTTGTTGTCGTTTCGCACGTCCAGCCACATGGGCCACATCTTCAAGGGGGAAGGTTTCAAGACACCGACCGACGAGCGCCACTGTGTCAATAGCGTCTCCATCGTCTTCCACGCTGGCGAGGACAAGTTTCAGTGAGTCTCTTTACCACAGGGTCTGTTGAAGTAGTACGGTCGAAAAAGGGGTTCAGTAGGTGTGTGGAGCTTCTCTCACAATCCAACCCCACTCGCTTGATTTCGTCCCTCTTACAAAAGCTGCTCCTCTTCTTCGACGGGTGTCTCGTCACTCGTGCTGCTGAGTATCCGCTCGGCAGCGAGTTGTTCCAACTCACGTCGGTCGAACTCTGCCACCGATGCGGCGCTTCTCAAGGGTGCCACGGGTAGCACCCACTGCCACACGGGCCCGTCGCCAAACGTGGCACGGCAGTTGCGCCGCCAGCCCAGATTGTATGGCGACTTGAGCCCGTAGACGTGGCAGTCGATCGTGCTGGATCCATACAACACGAGCGCTGTGTGGACGACGATGAAGAGCAGCAGACAGAAGGAGAGGGACGTCGCCATGACGACCGCCACCATCGCGACGATCGGCAGCTCAGACTCCTTTGCCGACGAGACCGAGCGGCGAAACTTGCCAAAGAGCGCAAAGACGACCATCGCGAGCGACAGGAACGCGTACCACACAAAGAGGTAAAAGTACTTGTAGTTGCCCTCGCCCACGCAGTTGGCGACCCACGGACAGTGGTGGTCTGCATCGCCACATGAGGAGATCAGAGAGAGCGACAGCATGAGAACGCGAGAAAAGTCGTACCCATTTTCAAGACGCACTTGTTGCAGAACGAACAGTGGTGGGCGCGGAGCGGTTTGGCCTGCTTGCATTTCCGACAGAGCTGCATCATGATTGGCACCGTAGAGCTGGTGATGTTTGATGGGAGTTGATGGGACGGCGCCGCGTGACCAGCACCGGGTGTGCCGGCCTCCATGGAATCGTGAAGCGCGTCGTGGATGCGCTCAAGCATCTGCTGCGTGACGTAGCCCGGGTCTGCGTGGAGATTACAGTCAGGTTCATAAAGAGCTGCACGCACTAAGGAATTCTGCCAGTACGCACCGGTCAATACCACGCGCACATACGAGACGACCGCGAGCAGCACGCATAGATGGAATATCGTAGCCTCCATGACGCGACCAAAGACGCTCGCGTCGTGATCTACCGCAATGTGCTCGGTCATGAACGTGTAGTACTCGGCGCCGATGATCGTAAGGACCAGCAGCACGGGAAGCACCGACACTGAGCGGATAAAGGCACTGCGTAACGAATGGTGCAGCGTGGGCGTGTAAGAAAGGGCGCGAGTCTCATCACCAGCAGATTGAGCGTCAACACAGCAGGAGAAGCGTACTTGTCGTGGACCCGCAGCATGATGATGGCAGTTGAGTTGGACGCCTGATTTTGAACAGAAGAAAATTGGTGAACTACTGTGCCTCCTGCCTAATGCGGTAATGAGGGTCATTTCTGAGCCGATACGTAACCATTTACGGAGGTATTACGGAAGATATGGCTACACTCTCAAGTGAACTCTCGGTTGGGGAAGAGCTTGGGTGCCAGAAGCGTCCAGAGAAAGAGCAGCATCGTGAGCCACTGCGCAACAATCTTGACCCACATGGAGACGCCGTTGGAGGAGCTGCTGGAGGAATCCCAGTCGGTGAGCACCATCGCCATGTAAACACCGCCAAGAAACATCATCAAATAGAACTGCCACGGCTCGGGCTGTATCTCGCTGCTAATCCCCTTCGATAAGTCCCGTGCGGCAGGCTTGGATACGCCGTTGATGTCGATATCGCTCAGGTTTCCCACGACAGCAGGCGAGAAGTCGACCCTGCCAGTCGCTTGCGGCGGTCGTGTCGATTTACGTCGTGTCGCTGATGCCGTGGCGTCTGCGGCGTCCTTGCTAAACATATCCGATGCTGCCGACGACGTGCGCCAGCTTGTCCACGTCATCGAAAACGCGCCGATAATGGCGTTGTATGCGATTGCATTTGGTGACTCGGCCCGGACGGACGGAGAGAACCCTCTCTCGCAGGACTTGAGCGGGTTGCTCATGAGTGCTTGCCAGCACATGAGCACAAGGTACGCTGCAACAACACACGGCGGGAGCAATCCGACGTTGAGCCAGGCTGATACTAACGCCAAAAACGAGGATGCAAGAATACGTGAGTGATCAAATGGTATACGCTTGAGTTGAGAAATACCTACTGCAAATGACGAGGAAGAGTGCGATGAAGATCACTGTGACAGTCGTGAAGCCCACACCGACGTCACATGAGCCGTACTTATGATACTGTCCAGGGAATCAAGAAGTGTGTGAGGAGCATCATACGCAGTCATCTTTTGTACACATGAACACCCACCAGGTATCCGATACCAGCGCCTGTTCCAGCGAGGGCAAGAAAGCACAATCCTAGAAAGGCTGCTTTCCTATGTAGGTACAAATGTTATCGTCAGCCTAAACCTCTGACCGCATCGACGTGGGCGATTGGAAACACACCAAAAAGCAGACCAGCAACGGGTCTGCCGAGTTGGGCTCTCTTGCTCACGCTTTGCTGACGTTTCGATCTGATCCAGCAAGGTATCTCGCAATTGATCTGCGATGCACCAATGAGACCGAACGGGGGTGAGGAACTGATCAGTTGAAGCATACGTCAATGAGAACTAACAGGAAAAGTCGACGATGCTCACGATCTGGAAGAGAATGAAAAAGCTGGAGACCACGCGAGAGAAGTGGGCGTAGCCGTCAAAGAAGACTGTCCACACAACCGGTCATGTTTTGGTGACTTGATACTCCACTCATTGACCGCACGTACAGCTTGGAATGAAGAAGGACCCAATGAGCATGCCCACGTACACAGGCAGCTCCACAGCGACCAGCACGAGAAACGCATGAGAACGTTGCGTCGGTTGGTACAGATGACTGAGCAGTACATGGACCGCGAAAAAGACGGCGATGCTGAAGCTCGCGCGGAAGATCATCTGGTTTCCTCGACACGACGCATTCTTGCTACGATTGCAGGTGTGGAAGGTGCCAAACCTATCAAGTACGCCTGCAGAACACCAGATTGAGACTGAGGCTCACGTAATGTCAATAATCTCGACAAAGAATGGGAGCACCTTCTCCAAGCGACTTGAACAGCACGGCAAAGATGGCGTTCGCGAAAAAGAGACCGAGGTATGTCGTGCGAACGGCGTTCATTTGGACGATCCGAGAAAGATCAGACAGTGCTCCAGCAGGAGTGCGTGAATAAAGTGTTCTCTCAGTGCATCAGCTCATGCATCCCGAGGAGCAGGAAGCCGCCCGTTTCGTTCCTTTCACAACGGAACCGAAACCGTCGAACTCATGAATTCTGTTTTGGGTTACAAACCTCTCAATACAATATTGAATGGACGGTTGCAGCGGTAAGTGGTAGAAACCACTCGCCTGGGCCGTTCTTGTCGCGAAAAGAAAGTGTCGGCAAATCGTCCCAGCTGGGGGATCAGGTTGAAGTTGACCTAGTGTGGTACACATTATTGATGGGTCTACCCCAAACTATGCACTATATGCATTATCGGGAGTTTGGATTTTTGATATCTATTTGTGGAGGTTCATCGCACTCATTCTGTGGTGTGTGTGGCGGAAGAACAGAGGCGGCAAAGGGGAACTCGCCACCAACAGCCAACGCCCGCGCAGCAAGGTAATCAGCGAGTCGGTGGTGGCAGGGACAGACTTCAACATGCGCTCTGACGAGTATGTGGGTAGGGTAGATGAAGAGCGAGGACACGGACGCTGTGGCGATGGCGCTCTTGAACGACGAACAACGACACGTACCCAGCGCCAATGGCGGCGACAGCCATCAAGCGGAAGACGATTATGATGACGCACGGACCGAAAGTGACGTGTTTGATCTTGGCCCGATGGACGACGAGTCCAAGTCGGCGGCTTCCGACGCGGAGGCCTGCGCGGAGGAAGCGAAAGCAGCGGAGGAAGCGGAGGAAGCGGAGGAAGAAGCGGAGGATGAGGCGGAGGAGGAAGCGGAGGAGGAAGCAGAAGATGAGGCGGAGGACACGGACGACGGAGTGCGAGCTTTTTTTCAGGCGAGTGCCTCGTCGCTTCTTGCAAATACTGCTACGCCTGTAGCGTCTGCAGTCGCGCCGTCGTTTCCCGCAGTCCATCGTTCGTGGGAAGACTTTGACGCGCAGCTCAAGGCCTACGCGCAGTCGACGTATCAGCTGTACGTGGTGCGCACGACGACGTCCGTGAACCGACGTAATCTTCGGATCGCCGAGTTGGCCACGGGATCTAGTGGCGTCGGCAAGGACATGGAGGATGTCGCCGGAGACGACGACGAAGAGGATGCCGAACCTCAGGGCACGCGACCAAGCGACCACAGTGACCGTCTCATGATCCCCGCACATTTGAAATGGTACTCGAAGACGATGATGTGCACTCACGGCTGGAAGGACCGCCATCGTGGCACGGGCAAGCGATCACTCACGATGGTGCGCTCGACTGGGTGTCCGGTCAAGATGTGCATTACGTTACAGCACACGAACGAAGGCGACGACGGGGACGACGAAGAAGACGATGGGTGGAGGGCAGTGGTGACCAAGCACGTGCGAACGCACAACCACCCATTGAGCAAGGAACTATACTTGTTCTACACCGAGAATCGACGTATTTACGACCCGGAATTGCTCGCGCTTGTTGGTGGCAGCTCCCCAAGCGGCGGTACGCTTGCGACCGACTTTTACGGCGCGTTTGGAGAGGATGAAGACGACCACGCCATGAGACACAACGCTCTCGCGCCGGGTCAAGACGAGGCAACTTCGTTTTCAGGATCGGTCGCTCTAATGACTCCGAAGGCATTCGCCTCGTGGGAACAGTTTCACGAAGTGCTGACAGGCTATTCTCTCACGACACAGCAGCACTTTCGCATCCGATCGACGATTTCAGCGCAGTCGAAGAACGCCAAAGTGTACGAGCAAGCCACCAAGAACGGTAAAACTGCGGAAGAGATCTCTGTACACATCGTCCCAGAGGCGCATAAATGGTTTTCGAAGCTGCTGATCTGCAACCACGGATGGAAGCGCAAGTCTCGAAGCAAAATGGCCAAGCTCCATCGTCAAGGCATCGTGGACGGGTGGACGGATACCAACCCTACGGCATGCCCGGCGATGATCATGGCGCGCCTGCAGCGTGACATCCATGACAACTGGCGCATTGTGATCAATCGCCAGATTGTACACCACAATCATGCTCTAGACGCGCTCGATATGGCTGAGGGAGATCAAGACGTTCGACTGATGGATGGCATGGCATCGGACCTGGATGAAGGAGCCACGCCGGCAGCTATCGTGCATTTGCCCCAAGCGATAACTACGACAGAGGAAGAGCAACACGAAGAGTTTGTGAATGAGGCTGTGCGGCACCTTGGTGAGTTGCAGCTGCCAACTTCGGCGGCTTCGGAGCAAGGTTTCTCGCACACATCATCGGTACCATCAACGCCAGCGCAACCAATTGAACCACCGGCTCAGCCAACAGTGGGCGAACGGCAGGCAGTGCCGAGGCCGATGAGCGTCGTCACAGAAGTGGTAGTACGCGTCGCCAAAATGCCAGCGATTCACGACTCCTGGGAATCATTCCACACGAGCCTACTGCAGTACTCAGAGCGCACATACCAGTCGTATCGTACGCGTACGACAAGCTCCGTGGCAGGACGAAACCAGAAGATTACAGAGATGCGGGCCAGCAACGAAAATCTCATTGGCAATCTCTCCGACATTGGAGATGAAGGTTCCGCCGAGCGGGATGCCGCCGTTGGAGCGGATGGCACGAGACTGATTCCCGAGCACTACAGGTGGTACTCGAAGACGTTGACATGCACGCATGGATGGAAGGAGCGACGGCGTGGAGCTGGAAAGCGCACGATCCATATCGTTCGATCAACGCTCTGCCCCGTGAAGATCTGTGCCACCTTGCAGTACCTTGAAGCTGACAGGACCAACTCGGGCGAAATGGGGTGGCGCGTCGTCGTAACGAAGCACATCGTCGACCACAACCACAACCTATCGAAGGAACTGTTCCAGCACTACTGCGAGAATCGGCGAATCTACGACCCCGCGTTGTTGGCAATCGATCAAACGAAAGCACCGAGTGCAGCGTATCAGAGCGCCCACGCTACGATTTCTGACACCTTGACGGCTTCAACGAGACAAGTAACTCCTGGCGTCGTAGAGTCGGCAGGTACGGTCGTGGAGGAGCAAACGGCATTATTTGCTGGCGGTGCCCCGGTTGGTTTCGATCAGACGGATGCGTTCAACACTCCGCACGCGCTCCCCGAATCGGCGTACATGGTGCCCAACCCAGTAACTCCCAATCAGCATATGATGATGATGACGAATGGAGTCACACTCGCGCCGTACACGACAGTACCTCCCCAACCCCCGATGCCGCTCCAAGCGACCTCGACCCCAGCAACCACCTCATCAGCCGTGCAGCAGATGCTTGCGCATGGATCCATGTTCCCGAGCACGTCGTTTTCCTCCATGTTAATGCCTGAGCCAGCAGCGACTAGCACAGCTCAGGGTCCGCACACAACGAACGCCACGTGCCCGCTCCATGGAAATGCGTTATCGAGTCATTCAGCGCAAGGAGCGAGTGGAGAATGCGCATGCCT
Organism: Pythium phragmiticola; assembly: GCA_023335935.1. Taxonomy (NCBI): domain Eukaryota; phylum Oomycota; class Peronosporomycetes; order Pythiales; family Pythiaceae; genus Pythium; species Pythium phragmiticola. Next base: position 48,221 of record JAADWA010000027.1, on the reverse strand, counting down.
TCGTGTTCCGGTGGTCCACCAGTTCTCATCGGGAGGAGTCACAGCCCCTGCTTCGGCTTCGTCGACAACACACAACATTGGGAAACGTCGTGCACGGGTCATACAAGCACGACATGGTGACGATACGCCACCAGCTTCCAAACGATCTCGCCCCGAGCAGCTAACCCCTGTGTCCCAGGCGGGCGCTACAAGTGATCTCTTCGGTGCATCGACTGGAGCGATGGTAATGGAAAGCCACGGCAGTTCGACTGGGCCCTCCGCGCAAGTGTGGTCCCTCGATAACTCAGTCCAAGTCATCTCCGTGACGGAAGCAGATGGAACAGTGCTCTGGCGGGCGCCACGACTCCAACGCCGCCACGAGAGCTGGACCGAGTTTGCAACCCACTTGGATGCGTATTCAAAGTCGACCTTCCAACTGTACCGTATTCGTACGACCTCCTCGATCGCCGCGCGGAACGCTCGCATCTCCCAGCAGCTCCAGCAAATGCAAGAAGACGGAGGACGGCGGACAGATCAAATCGACGAAGAAGACTTAGTCCCTCATTTCGTGCCCACCGCATACGAATGGTACTCCAAGACGTATGTGTGCACGCACGGCTGGAAGGAGCGGCGACGCGGGAAGGGCCAGCGCGTCAGCCACAACTTGCGCTCAACCGCCTGTCCAGTCAAACTGTGTGTGACTCTGCAGCGCGATCTCCATGACACGGCCAACTGGAACGTTGTCGTAACCAGGCACATCCTCGACCACAACCACGAGATCTCGCAGGCGCTGTTCCAGAGTTACTCGGAAAACCGTCGGATCAAAGACCCCGCGTTGCTCGCCCAGGCTGAGCGAATGTGGCGCGAGGGGCACCCACGCCGCAAAGTGTTCGAATTTCTCAAGGGCGCCACCAACAGCAACCTCGTGATGAAGGATATTCACAATCTCGTCCAGCGATGGCAGCAGCAGCAGCACCCCGAACCGTCCACTACGATGGTGGCAGCTTCCGCACCAGTGGCGCACCCACAGCCATCCGTTGGTCGGCCCGAACCGGAGCCGGATCTTGAACTCATTGTCTAATGGATTCACTGGCGTCCCGGTGGTAGAGCCCTCCGCCTTCAATGTCAAAGAATATCAAAGCGTAGCCACTTGAAACAAATCAACAGAAGAAGTCCAAACGCATCTTTCCATAGTCAAACGATAGGAATGGGTGAAAATACATTACTATTGGACTATGAAAAAAGAATGAAAGAGAGAAAGACGCTTGATCCAAAAACGAAAGAGGACGGCGGAAGAGTAGAAATCCCACCCCCACCTTCCTCTCCGGCTCCAGCTTTCCTCCACCTTTTCCCCCAAAGATAGGATTCGGTGATTTGGTTTCAATCTCCCGCATCCATCGCCCCGTGCACCGCCGGATCTCCCCGTATAGAGAGGCCCATCGGCGCGCAAGCCGTGGACAGCGTTTATCAGAGGCCCCCCGTTGCGCACTGCTTAGGCGCTCGAGGTGTCCTCCTTCTTGGAGATGATCTGCTCAATGCCGCAGGCCTTGAGGACCGTGACCACGAGCTGCTTGCCGGCGTCAAAGTCGTCGCGGATCTCCTGGGCGAACGTGTCCGGGAACGTCGGGAGCTTGACGTCGTCACGGGTGTCACCAGTCTCGTCCATGAGCGTGACGAAGTCGTCGTCCGAGATATCGAGGAGCGTGTACTCCTTGCGCGACACAAACGGGACCGAGGTACCGTGGGTCGACGGCACGATATCTTCGTACTTCTTGTTGGTGAAAATGTCGAGCGCCGTGAAGTTGCACTTCGCGTGGCCGTGCTTGCCCGTCTTGGACGTCGACACGTTCACGACCTTGCACGGGTGGCCCTTGATCATGATGAAGCCGTTCTTCTTGATCTGACCGGCTTCCATCGGGTACGTCTCCGAGGCACCGGCATCGGTCGATTCGAACGAGTAGTCTTCGTCAGCCATCTTGGGGAATCGAGAAAAGGGAAAGTGGAAAGAAACTGCGCGAAAGAAACAGGCAAAAGCCACAAGTGAGCCAAACGAACTGGTGGGGGAAGCGTCCGCTCTTCTCTCTCTCTCTCTCTCTCTTTCTCTCTCTCTCTCTCCAATGGCACGCACCACCCTCTCGGGGGGAGAGCAAACACGCTAGCGAGAGTCGCGTCCACGTGGATCGCTGCGTCGGCGCCCATGGGGAAGGGAGAAAGAGAGAGAGGAGAGGAGGACGGAGGCACGGGTGGGTGGAGTCACTTACGCTTGCGGGGGAACTTTCGAATGGCTTGCGGCAGGAAGGGAGGGCAGGTCTTGCGGTAGAGAACGACCCAAATTCCCCACCAACCAAATCACCTGCGATTGGCTCGGAGAAGAGCAGATCTACTCGTGGGTTGCAGGTTGAGGGGAGAGGAAAGATCAACCCTATTCAAACACCCAAATATCCAAATACCCAAATGAAGTGAGTTTCAAAATGCATCCACCCACTTCTCCACATCGGGTCATGAACTTAGGGCTAGGTTTTATAGATAAGCGCTTCAAACACAACATCCCATTTTTACACGAATGAATTCAAGCGCGCTTATTCTTGCCTATGCTTCGAATAGAGAGCTGAGCTTTCATCTGGTTGGTGCCACTAGGAGCTGATATTTTGGTGGCAGGAGCCAATCCAGTTGCCGACTTCAAAGATGACGCGCTGTTCAACTTGACCTCTCCGTCCGTCATCCCCATTCTCACCATGGCTGAGCCGCATCTCAAGACTGCGGGCGTGCCGCCGACCATCCACCACCACCACGATGTCTCCGCCAGCGCCATCACGCCGACCGACGACGTCTCGGCGTCCTTCAAGCAACTCAAGATGCGCCGCAAACACCGCTTCGTCTTCTTCCGCATCGACGGCCCGCAGATTGTCGTGGACGGCGCCAGCGAGCCGACGGCCACATTCGCGGACTTTGTGGGCGCGCTGCCCGAGAACGAGTGCCGCTACGCCGTGTACGACCACGAATACATGACGTCGGACGGCCGCAAGTCCAGCAAACTCTTCTTTGTGACCTGGTGCGTAAGGTAGCGAGAGAGAGAGAGAGAGAGAGAGAGGCGACAGAAGCTAACAGTGGGGTGGTGAGGCTGTAGGATCCCCGTGAACTCGAGCCCCGCGTTCAAGATGGCGTACACACATGCCAAGAGCACGATCCGCGCGGTCTGCGACGGCTGCTTCGACGTCAACGCCGGGTCGATCAAAGAAGTGGAGCTCGGCGTCGGCCTCACGAGTGGCCACGCCTCGGACTCGGACAGCGACTTTGACGATTAGATCTTCACCACACGCTCTGCCTCGTGTACGCAACCAGAAGAGAGACTTGACTCTTTCCTCATCATTTCCGATTCTCAATATTCATGTTATGGCACATCCGACATTTCCGCTTATCACGTCCGCTGCTTCTTGCGCATCGCCAGCATTTGCTTCTTGAGCGCCTGCTCGGCCTCGCGATCGATACGCTTGCGTTCGCGCTCGCGCTCTTCCTGGGCTTCAAGCTCTTGGCGCTTGCGCTTCTCGTTGGTCGCCTTGGCCACGGCACGCGTGTGCTTGATGTACAGGAACCGCGTGTACTCTTGGATCAGCGTGTTCAATACACTCAGCGCCGGGCCGTTCCGTTCGTCCAACATGCGATGCGCCGCCTCCATCTTGCTGAGTGCATACGCGTCGTAGGGGCGCACGACTCTCTTGGCTTCTTCGAGGTACGCGAGCGCGTGTGCCGGTAGCGACGATGGCGGAGCTGACGCTGACGCCAACTCTTGCTCCGCGACTGCCGGTGTCTCTACTTGACTGGTCGTGGGCTTCTCCTCAGTACCTTCTTCTCGTCGTGCTTCTTCGGGAGCCATTCCACGATCACAAGTTTCTGACGGTTCGCCGCTGCCAGCGTCGCCCACAGACACAATATCCGTTGCTTCTGCTGGCGGAGAGGCGTTATCCGTCGGAGCCTCACCACTCATCTCGGCATCGCCACTCGTCACGCCACTCACGTCGCCAACTTCCTCGTAGCACTCGAGTACTCCTGCATCCGTCGAGGCGGCAAATTCCTTAACCTCGGGAGGCGATGGTTCAGCCGCCACTGTCTCTCCACTTGCGGTTGGTTCCGTCATGCCTTCGTCATTCTCTCGCGCCAGCCTCGCAGTCTCGGCTTCTTTGGCTTCTTTCTTGGCCGCCAACACCAACCGGATCACTTGTGCAAGACACGCCACCCACCGTGTCGTGCGACGTACATTGATCCGGTCCATCTTCGGAGGCTCCAATGCCACCGAGCCTTCACCGTCCGAGTCAAGAGTCGCCGACGCGCCACTGGCGCTGCGTCGCAACGCACTCTTCCCCGGCACGCGTAGCCCACCCACCACTGTTCCAGACTGTCCTGCTGTCGTCGCGGTCGTCGCTCGACTCGTTCGTAAGCCCGCCGCTGATGCCGAGCGTGGGTCCATCTCGTTTACAAAGCACCCGCCATACATAAACTCGCTGGTCGGTTTTTCAAAGTCCATCCGCGAGGCCTCTTTCCGGCCAGCGAGAATGCCTCTCGCATCCACAGCCGCCCGGCACACGCCGCACGTGGCGCCCTCGCCAAGGCTCGGCAGTCCCTTGGGCAGCTTGATGTCTGTCCAGTGTCCTTGCTGCACGAGCGACAGCGACTTGGACTTTTTCTTGGCACTTGCCGGACGAGACGACGAAGAGTCTTTGGGTGCCGACTTGCGTTTCGTGCATTTCCAATGGAGCGCGTGGGGCTGCTCACTCGAGACACAATAGAACACGTGCTGTCGCTCTTGGAACGGCTCGTGGCACGCGTCGCACTGGTGGAACGCGCTCAGTGGACCCGCAAACTTCCGCACGAACCGCTGCGGAGAAAACGCCTTTTGCAAGGCGTGCACGACGTCGGCGTCGTGGACGAGATCCGTAGCGCTGGTCTTGGACAACGTGACGGGATCGTACACATTGCGTAGCTGCGGGAGATGGTCAAGCACGAGTTGGAGTGCCTGCAACTGGCGCATGCTGAACGTCGGCGGATCGGTCTTGGAGGCCTTGAAACCTTTGCTACACATCTCTTCAAGAAGATGCACGAGCTCCAGCAGCACAGCATCGATCGACGCATACGAATCGATGCGGCGAGCAATGGCCTGCACTTTGGTCGCAACGTCGCGCGGCACGAGACTTGCCATGGTCTTGGACAAGAGCTTGGTTGCCAGGTCGCCGATACTTGGGTGCGGTAGCTGCTGGTGGCGATCGCAGTACGCGTGGCGGAGCAGGAACGGCGCGTGGACGACTTGCACAAAGCCGTGTTTCGATGCGTGTGCACAGCGCACGTGGAAGAAGCGACCACAGTTGAGGCGTCGGCACTGGATGCGGACCCCGTGGTCGCCTTCACAAAAGCTACACGACGGCACGGGTAGCTCCAGCCGCCAGCGGAACGGGTCCGACGGACGATCCATAGGCTTGGAGGGCGATTGTGCAGTCTTGGTCACAGTCTCGGTATCCATTGCTTGGAGATCCTGTGATGCTGGTTCGCCAGTCGCGGTCGCTTGGGTAGTGGGGAGCTGGTGAAAGGGGTTCCAGAGCGCACACATCGCATGCGCCCACACCATCTCTTGCTCGTCAGTGTCCGCTGGGCGGTATGCTACCGGCCAGTGAGCTGTGTCGATGCGACGCATGCACGTATGGCCAGCCTGGAGACAGAACACACACGCTCGTTCTGCATCAGCGGATTGGTCGTGACATGACTCACACGTCCACGCGGCTGGATCTCCCAGCGCGTTTGTTGGGATCGCATAGCAATGCGCGTGGACAAACACTTGACACGAGCTGCACTTGTGCATGGCCATCGACGGCGGCGAAGCGGAATCGCACGCGTGGCACAGGTCTTCGTCTGCTCGAGTCGCACGTTGCGACAGCGGTGTCTCCGACGGCGTCACGCTGCGCGGGCGCTTGCTTCTCCGCTCGCTCGTTGGATCTTCGACCTGCACTGCTTCGTTCGCTTCACTGACAGGAGGCTCCGTCTCTGTCGTGTGTGTGCTCGTGGTCGCCACAGTCTCGTCAGAGGAAACGGCCGCGACCACGTCATTCGTCTCGGCGGCGTTTCTCGCGCGTTGCTGGGACGATCGGACTCGCTTTTTCGCCATGATGCTGCAGCCGAGTCTCGCGGGTGCGATGCACTACGTGTACTTGCGTATAGACGTCTTCTAGAGGCGAGCGCGGGCCACTATCGTCGGCGCGTCCGAGATCACTCCGTGCCGCTCTTTCCAGTATTTGCCCCGCCAACGGCGCGGTCACAACTCAATCACCCAAGCGCACATCGCTTCGGGTATTTGGGTGATTGGATTGTAAAGCTACTACAAAAAGACATTTCAAGATGAATACATGGCTACACTTTTGAAAATGCTGGGTTCAAACGATGGATCACACACTGCCACCGTCTCAAGATCAGGCAAAATTGCCATTGGCAACGCGGCGGTTCTTGAAGGAATCGTCGTTCGGTGCAAAGCGGTGGCGCAACGCGTTGTAGCGGCACAACGCATCGTCAATGTTAAGGTACGTGCCCTGCAAGTGGCGCACACCACTGGACTCGAGTGAGAACTGGTTGCGGCCGTGCAGCACGCTATCACAAACAGGGAGTCAGTCTGGCCGCCTTCAAAAATCATAAACCATTGAGTGTGGATATGCACGCACCGCCGCTGGTTGAACATGACTGTATCCCCCTGCTCGAGGCGAAATTCGACCTTAAACTTGCCGCTTTCGACAATCGAGTGGAAGACCTTGTACGCCTCGTAGTACGGCGAGACATCGTCAAAGGGTACACGCAGAGGCCCTTCAAAGGGCGGACTCCAGTGCACGGCGACAACCTGTAGAAGCACACACAGCCAGGCGTTAACACGAGAATAGTTCGTCTTTCACGGAGATCTTGCATGCCACAAACAGACCTCTTCACGATGATTCAGCTGAATGTGCGGGCGCTGGTACTCCATAATGGCTGGGTTGGTGCGGTTCAGATGATGCTTCTTGAACGTCGCTGGCACGCGGCAGAACGTCTGGAAATGCTGCGGATGCAGGAGGCGGAACTCCTCGGCGACTGCAAACACGTCCACAAAAGTGGATTCACCGCCCTGAACCGTTTCGTCAAACTTCAGCGCGTGCAGAAACTGAAGCCCCGGCGGCGACTCGTAGTACGCGAGGTCCAGGTGGTGCTTCAAGTGGTGGTTCGTGTACGCGATGTTGACCTGTACAGCATTCGTATACAAGACACGTGAGTACGGCGACCACTCGTAATGGAAGAGAGACAATCACGACGCACCGGGTTCTGCTCGGCAATGACGTCAAAGACATCTCCATAGAGGAACCTGAGAAGGTGGACACGTGTCAGTTTGTACCAGGGTCAGACCAATCAGCACACGACCCACTTACGAGTGTGACACGGGCGCGACCCGCTCAGCGATGCGCTTGACTTCAAGCGCATTCGACGGCGTGTTCTTGATCACAGTCAGGCCGTGCTCCACGACATTGTAGAGCATCTCGAGCACCCCCTGGTCGTCGCTCATCATGCGCTCGTACTCGACGCTGGGCACAGCAGCCCCAGGAGGAAGCGCTTTGGGTGTCATGTCCCTTGCGCGGCGGTCCAGCTCAGCGTTCGAGTAGCAGTGCTCGCGCAGCCACGACCACGGGAACGTGCTCTGGTGGTCGTCCGGTGCCCACACAATGTTGAGAGTCTCTCCTTTGACTGGAAGGAAACAGGAGATACAGGGTGATTAGATGAGCGGATCCAGCCAAACACACTGGGCATAAACGCACTGAAGATGTCGTTGATCTCGAGCTTTTCCGAGACTTCGGCGCTGTTCACGAGCCGTTGGCCCGTCTCATGCTGGCACTGTGGGCAAATGCACCACGAGCGCAGATGCAGCAAGTGGTACTTGCTGCTGCGGCCATCGTTCCACTTGAGCGAAATGAAATCACGGCTCTGAATGTCCATGCTCAGGAGCTGCAACAGACATTGGCGGTCAGCGTCTGGGAATAAGAATCCGCTATCAACTGAGACTGTACCCACCCCAAGTGGCGAATCCGACGCTGACGCGACGTGGTCTCCGATGAGGAAGTCATTCGTCGCGAAGCCACGGTTCCGGAAAGCCGTTGCAATGCGAGCATTGCCCCTTGTCAGTGCACGAGCTGCTGCAGCGCGCCCAAACAAACACAATGAGCCCATGTCCGTGCTTCACGGCATCGAAGGGTTGGACGCAAAGGCACCCACCTGTGAGCTGGCTTGGAGCTGCTCGGCGGGTCACGGCCAGCGCCGCGCGCACGAGCCCTCGTTGCATTCTGCGGCTGTTTTTTTAGTCACTCAGTGTCTGTGGTGTGAGCGCAGTCTCGAAAACCCCAAATGCCGACGTGCAGATTGGCGCGCGTCGCTTGTTCCTGTGACGATGATGATCCAAGGGAGAGACGGACGAGAGGCAAAAAGACCATGTCAAGTGCGTTCGTAACCGAATCGGATATCGCTATCACGTTCGTATCGGATATATTTCTTTTCTAACTTCAACGAGAGAGGTTACCGGTCGGACCAGGCAGAGCTGCTGCTGCTATGCTGCGTGGCGTCGGCGTCCAAGTCAGCCAGGCGGTTGAGAAACTGGAAGACCTCGTGCGTGTCGTTGAGCGTGAAGAACGCACCCGTCGGCTTGCTCTGATCCGTCACGACAATGCCCACGCCTGCAGAATTGTGATGAGTCTCTTCGTCCCAACTGCCAAAACCATCGTGCCATCGACGCACCTTTACGCGTAGCCTTGTCGCGAAACACGTCAAACGCGTCTTCGTCGGTCGTGTCGTCGCCAATGTAAATCGTGAACACATCGTCCATCTCGTCCAGCCCGAGCGCCTGCAAAAGCCACACGAGCGCCTTGCCCTTGTTCCAATCGATCTTGGGTTTGAACTCGTACACCATCTTGCCTTCGTTGCATCTGCAAAGATCGCACATGGAGACACATTAGTTCTATTGCCCATGGATCCATGCATGAAGCAAAGACGAGGAAAGCGCACTTGATCTCGGGGTGCTGAGCAAGAGCGTCTCGTGCAATTGTCGCCATTCGCTCGCGAAACTCTGGAGCCACGTTCCTACAAATATAGGGAATCCGTCAGCAGCAAGCACAGATGAGGAATCGCAGTTTGTGGTTCATTCGTGTACCGGTAATGGAGCGAGACCGAATAGATATTGTCTTCGACTGCCGCACCAGCGATTGTCGAGATCTCGTGCATCAACGCATCCCGAATCTGCTCCAAGTGCGCAAGGAACTCAACCGCGACTTGGTTCTTTATGGTCGTGCCATTCGGTCCGGCAATGTCAAAGCCGTGGCTGCCAGCATAGTACAATTCCGGGATGCCCACAAACTGTTGGATCTTGCTGAGCGAGCGGCCGCTGATGATTCCGGTGATGTAGCGCTCACGCAGACGCTGAAGCGTCACGCGGGTCTCCATCGACATGAGCGCACTGGCAGGATCACTCACGATCGGCGTGAGCGTCCCATCGTAGTCGAGGAAGATTACGAGGCGGCGGTTGCGCATATCGGAGAGCAGCATGTCGAAGTTGGCAAGCGCGTTGGCTTGCGAGATCGACAGCGCACGGCGCGCGGCATTGGATGGGCGTGTCTCCATTGCACACGAGGAGAGAGACAGGGCGTGCAGAGGCTGATCCAAACTGGAAATGTGCGATGGCCAACTACATCCACAGCAGAGATCGGTCCCCACGTCTGCGCCGCCTTGCGCAAGACCCCGTCTGGTTTCCTCTGTCTCCCACTTGCGCGAGTCACACGCACGCACGAATAACGGTTCGAAAGGAGTGAGCCATCAATTCAAAAATGAATTGCAGACGGTGCAATTCACAATTCAACTGCCACATCAACAGCTTCTTTTCCCATCAAGTTCTGTGTGGCGGGGAAGCGGCGGTGGGTATGCGACTTGCTTCTCATGTCACAGTTTGCCAACGATGACGAGATCGGCGTCAAGCGTGTGGTACGACAGCTCGACGAGTCGCGGAAAGACGCCGGTTTCGGCGACGCGCTGGTCAACGGCGTGGAGACCGCCAATCTGGAGAAAGATCCAACGCGTTCAGCTGAGGGGAACCAGAACTAGTGAAGCCATGTTGATGAACGTACAAAAATGGGGGCGATTGTGACGATGACACGGTCGATGAGATGGGCCTGCGCACTTTCTTGTAAACACGCATGGATGATTGACGCGCCGCCCTCAATCATGACACTCGTGAGGCCTTCTCGGCGAATTTGCTCTGGGAATGGAGACAGCGAGAGAGATGTAAGAAAGAAAAATCCACTTGATGTTCTCATAGGGGAATTCCTTGCACCAAATGCGTGGCGGAGATCGATTCGTGTTCGCCCATTTGGCGAAGTCACAGTCCGACATCCCACCACCTTTGCCCCGGCAGCTTCCAACACCTCCTTTCGGTGGAGACACTCTGTCACCAATGAGACGCTTAATCCGCCGTTCGAGCCAAACCAATGCGACTGCACAGCAAGCGCACCTTCGTCCGCTGACTCTGCGCACAGCAGAATCGGTTTCTCACAAGATGGGTTCGTGAACAGCTTGATATGCAGTGGGCACTGAAGGTGCGTGTCCACGATAATTGGCTTGGGGTTCTTGCCTACCAAGAACAGTTCCACAGTCGGCAACATTGTCCATCATTGAGAAATCGAAAGAGCGTACCGTCGGCGAGTCTAGCATTCAACGAAGGGTTGTCGGCCAGTACAGTGCCAATGCCGACTATAATGCCATCGTGGAACGTACGCAGCACGTGCGTCATTTTCATGGACGAGGGCCCGCTCAATATCGTTGGCTTTCCTGTCCCAATGGATTAGATTAATAGATCACTCGATCTCTCAGCGCGCAGACCACAAATACCTCGTTCTGCGGCGATGGAGCCGTCGATGCTCTGCGCATACGTCAGCGTCAGCCGTGGCAAAGGATTGCGCTCGCTTTCACGTTTCCACGCCGCCACATCGTCCGTGACGATCCGCGTCACCTTGGCCAACACCTCTTCAACCTGCATCCGAATGTCACAAATATCCGAGGCGGTATAGGTCACAAAAAAGGGGTTATATGTTGACAGGTCAACATATAAACCTCAGCACAGCATTCAATCCATCATTCATTCATTGGCCTGATGTTGTGGTCAAATTGAGGTTTTATCGTGTGGCTCTCCATTTGGTGGCCTAGCGTCGAGAGCACCAGAGCAACACGACATCAGCTACCATGGCGCTCGTGCAGCGTTTCATCCAGCGCGCGTTCGCGCTCGTCCGTGGCAACAGCTACTTCACGCCATCGGGCCCAGTCTTTGCGCCACTGGCGCTGAACGCCGCGGCCGCGGCGGGGCCTGCGCCTGCTTCAAACCCGCTCCTCGATGCGATCTGGCTGGCAGCGCCGAAGTCCAAGGTGCGTTGTCAATTGAGACTGCAATTGGTGCTGCGAATCATCCACAAATCCTAACACGGTTGCGGTCTAATCTTATAGGTCACGCCTTCGCGCAAGAAGATCCGCAACAACGACCCGAGCAAGCGTCTGAAGAACATTGTGCACTTCCAGAACTGCACGCTGTGCGGCGAGAAGAAGTTGCGCCACCGTTTGTGCATGAGCTGCTTCAAGAAGGGCAAGTACTTTGTTTAGAATACAGCAGCGCCTTGAGCAATATCGCTTTGTGTACAGTAGTGTTGTGCCTTGCAATGACAGATGACAAGAGACATTGCGCTTCATTGTCTCTCCGTTGATCCAGAAATCGTTCTACGATACCTTACGGCTAACCGACTATTGAGAAAGAAGATCTCCCCACTGTTAACAACTATCTGCCAATGTCGGTAGTGCTCATCGAGAGGCGCACTTCTCAATACATCTTCTCAATAGAACGCATCGCCAGATCCAAACGGCATGTGGCCAAACCCTCCACCACCTCCTCGTGGCTGTGGGAATCCGGGCGCCCCACCACGACGGCCACCTCGTGGACCAAACGGATCGTCCGCCATCTCGTCGTCGCGGGGCATGCGCAGGTGGTCGGGGTTCGGATCGCCGAACGGAATGCCTGGTGCCGGACCCGGACGCATGGGGTGCGGACCGCCAATGAAGCCACGTGGGGGACCTTGCGGATCGGTTGAGAATGGACCAAAGGGATCAAAGCGGGCGCCCGGCACAGGACCGCGTGCCGGATCATACCGACGCCCAAACATGGGGTGGTCGGGGCCAACCTGAGAACTCGGATCACCGCCACCGAGCCCTGGCGGGAGGATATCGCCACTGCCGACCGGTGGGATCACGTACGGAGAGAAGCCACCACCACCGCGAATGCCTTCACCTCCTGAAGGAGACGACCTCGGTCCAGGCGTCGCCGAGCGCGTCTCAACTATAGGCTTCTTTGGCGCCACGTTCTCCAGGAAGGGAGTGAGCTTTGTCCGCAGCGCCGCGAGATCGCGCAGCAGATCGGCTGCGTTACTGGAACTCGCACTCAGCGAGACGTAGCTGTCGACATCGAGCTCAATCGAGTGCGTGTGGTTCTTGTCGTCCGAGAGATAGACCTCAAACTTGTTGCCGACAAACAGACCCTGCGATATCAAACCCCATGAGCCATTCGCACTCTTATTGCTAATACGTTGTGTTTCTCCCTGCCAAACGCACCTGCAGGTTGAACGTGATCGAAATATCGTGCTTGTGCTTGTAGCTCGCCGTGAAGAGCCCGTTCGCGCTGTGCTGGTCCCAGTGTGTGGGCAACGGAAGCGCCTCGCCACTCGTGGCATTCTGAACATCGTATCCTGCAAAACGTAGAATCCAGACCATCACGGTTAGTGCTCTCTGGAACTGTGCTAGCGCCGTCATTATGCTACGAAGCACTCACCGACTTCCTGGAGGATTACATGGACCGCCAAGAACAACGCGTCGCGCGGGGCCTTGGTCGTCACTTCGTTCTTGCGCAGCGCCACGACAATCGCGTCCTTACTATCTTCAGCAGCAGCAGTCGTCTGAGCAGCAGCAGCCGCACTTGTGTCGTCCGGCTGAAAAGCCTCAAGTGCCTGGAGCATGTGCGTCTACGATCCACAAACGTGTGAGATCACCGAAGGAGCACAGGAAACAAAGCATTAAACGACAAACCTTCAAGCGCGCATCACTGACGCTCTCAATGGCATCACGCAGACGCTTCTTCTCGTCGCTGGATGCTGAAGTCGCCATGGGGGATCGTATGAGGTGTGGAGACAGAGAAAGAGGAAATGAGAGATCGCAGCTTCTTGCTTATGTCACTTCAACCGACAAATGATGAGAATCCAGTTGATTCTCATCCAGCTCGTACTTAACGAGGAACCGCACCTGTCCCTTTCGTACTTACCGACTTGTCCCGCTTATAAATGACATCGCATATAAATGACACCTGATTATCAACCAATAAAAAAGCAGGATTGCCAACTACCAGTATGTCCTTCATACGTGTATAAATGCCAGCGGGAAATTTACGGTACACTACGCTCACTGACCACTCACTCCCCCTTGCGGAATGGATCAATTTTCAGCGTACACAGGTTGCGCGTCACGCCAGCGAGACTGATCGTCAACTACCGTTTAAGATGCAGCTACCCCAGAAACAAGACGTCTGCCGATGTTCGTGCTGCTTGGAACAGAGTTACCCAGCGTACTATTGAGGCGGGTTACCGGCGCACAGGGATTGTTGTCGACGCCAACGACGCAGATTGTTGACCTGACGATTGGTGAATTGACAGAAGACGCAGAATTTGATAACTGATAATACAATACGGTTTTGTTTCTGGATGGGCTGTAATTTAAAAGTAGGTCGTCCAGTAGATGAGGGTCATTTATAAGAAAATCAATTCGGTACGTGAACTGTAAATTTCACGAATTGTATTTGTGAGAAAAAAACTGGTCTTGTGAGGATTACTGTAGATTTTGTGTTTCGTCCACACAGCTCCTTCTTGATCGCATCGATACGGCATGCGTCAGCCAACTACAGGACCATCTTGCCTGTCTTGAGATCCATCGGAGGCCACCACGTTGGCTGGAACGGTACAGCGTGGAAGGCACCGTCGGCAGTGGAGAATTGCATCAGTGGAGTCTCGCCCACTTCTTTCGGCAGCACGTGCTCGAGTCGCATCATCGCCAACGCCACACTCAGCTCTACAGCATATTCAGGTGGAGGCAAGTGAGTCTAATTGGATCGACAAGTCTGTTAATTCCCACCATCTCACCTTGACCTCGCGTGATGATGGAGCCGACCGACTTGGTGGACCCGGGCTTCACGATTGGCAGGTCTCCCTCGGGGATTGACAGCTTGGCCGTATCCGACACCAAGTGCTCGCGTAGCGCCAGCAACCCGTCTGCATCAATACGCTGGAAGGGCTGCTCCTGGAGCTCATTCACGAGGTCTGCCTGGGCAGTCGGGATCAGGGCGACGGGAACAAAACGCTTCCGTACGTTGCCCTTGAACTGTGTGCGTGCGGTGAGCTCTTGTCCAACATAGCAGCCTTTCCGAAACGACACACCACGCAGGAGCTCAAGATCTGCTTCCAGTGGGATCGAGTCGCTCAACTCTTTCCTACGAGTAACAAGACGAGTTAGCTGCAATGATACCACAGTCTCTCGTTCCACCGCAAGCCGCGTCGCACCCTTCGGCTGCACCGAGGAAGATCCGACGGTTCATGTACGCCTCTAGCTCGGCATGGACAAAGTCGCTGGTACCATTGACTAATAGTAACGAATGACAAACGCAGTCAGTGAACCTCACCCGACATATCACACTCCCGCGATGCGCAAAGGTACGTACGTTTCCCCGCGAGTGGAAGAATGGCTCGCACCCCAAACGCTTCGCCCCGTGGATCACAGAAGACAGCGCCATGGTCCGCAGATACTTCGCGTTCGTTGAGCTTGAGCAACTCCTGTACGTGCGACGAGGCATCGATGAAGCTGTTATCGCTCGAAGAGATGACCGCCGGCAGCGCAGCAACAGTGCCCAGAGTATCGCTCTTATCCTCTAGTGTAACTTTCATGCGCAGCTTGTATCGCTTCCAGTGCTTGGTGAGCTCCTCGGCCACACTCGCATCATAGTCGAGGAGGAACGTCTCGTGCTGCACCAAGCGGAACACCAACGAACATGTTGATCATTCGTGTTGCATCCAATCATGCATGCCCAATCGCACCACGAGCACCGTCAATGCCGTACCTCAACCTGCACGACGTTGCAGTCCCCCAAGACGCGTCCTTTCGAGGTCAGAAACGCAGCGTAGATGGCGTCCTGTGGCTTGGTGACCGCCTTCATGTCGTTCGTGAGGATTCCTTGCAAGAAGCGGTGCGCATCTGAGCCCTTGACTTGCAGCACCCGGCGATTGTCCAGGCGCACGATGGCGCTTCTGGCCAGCATGATCGTTTGCTGTCGCTGCAATCCGTGTAGAGGCGCGTGCAGAGGCCACTCGCGCGCTGCACCACAAGTTGTCAACAAGAAGATGCCAATCTCTCGACTGTTGATGGGCGAGATTTCTGGAACTCCTTGTAAGTTCGCATACTGTTAAACCAGTATATTCTCGACTAAGTACGAAAGA
The DNA here is from genome assembly GCA_023335935.1 of Pythium phragmiticola. NCBI lineage: Eukaryota > Oomycota > Peronosporomycetes > Pythiales > Pythiaceae > Pythium > Pythium phragmiticola. The sequence goes on along the minus strand of JAADWA010000027.1, from coordinate 32,637 downwards.
GGGCTCTCTATTCGAGTCCGTGACGGTCCACCCTCGTCATCCTGGTGGAAGCGAAACAAGACAGCGAGGGAGGAAGGAATGGGGGAGCGCGGGCTCGCGATCAAGGCCGACACGAACAAGGCCGTGTGGGAGAATGAAGAGTTCCCGCAGCTTTGCGAGTCGTGTCTCGGTGACAATCCGTACGTGCGCATGATGAAGGACTCGTTCGGCCAGGCCTGCAAGATCTGCACACGGCCGTTCACGGTCTTCCGCTGGAAGCCGGGCAAGCGCGCACGCTACAAGAAGACCGAGATCTGCCAGACCTGCGCGCGCATGAAGAATGTCTGTCAGACCTGCATATTGGATCTGCAGTACAATCTGCCCGTGCAAGTGCGCGACTCGTTTCTCGCTGGCGACGAGGACCGCGAGCGCGTCGACGTGCCCGAGAGCGACGCCAACCGCGAATGGTTTGCGCAGCAGCACAACCGCATGCTCGAGCAGGAAGGCGCCGTCTCGGCGTACGGCAAGATCGCGGGCAACCACAGCGCACTGCTGCAGGTAGCCCGCTCCGAACCGTATTACAAGAAGAACCGTCCACACTTGTGTTCGTTCTTTGCGCGCGGCGAGTGCAACCGCGGCGAGGCCTGTCCGTACCTCCACGAGATGCCACGAGACAAGAGCGACCCGCTTGCCAAGCAAAACATCACGGACCGCTTCTACGGCAAGAACGATCCGGTTGCCAAGAAAATATTCAAGAACCAACGAGACGGCGATGCTAAGGAGGACGGCGGGGCGACGAAAAAGAAGACCCATCGCCCGCCGCCGCCGCCTCCTCCGCCTGGCGGATCTGCATTCAGCAAACCACGCCCTCCGCCCCCACCGCCGAGCGGCAAGCCGCCGGCGCCGCGAGGTCCGCCGCCCAAGAAGCCGGCCGTCGACGAGGAAGAGACAAAAGGACCGTAAATACTACAGTAGTACGTTGGAAGGTGAGAGGTTCCTTTGTGAACTTTTTCCCACACCCTGAGACGCCAAACAAGTACACCTCACGATACATACAGACAGCGCGATCGCTTTTGATCTCCTTACGTGGCCAAGCCAATGCCGTAGAGGTACATCGCCTGCTTGCACGCGCGGTTCTTGGCCTCTTGGATGGTCCGGCCACTGCCGTGGGCTACGCGAAACCGATTGATATACAGTGCGACACAATGCTCATTGCCTTGCTGACTGGGCAGTGTCCGAAACGCACAGTCAATGCGCCTGTTGGCGCCACGGCACCAGTCGGTGAGATAGTGCGACAGGATCTTTTCCGGATTCATCCACTCGCGCCGGCGGATCGCCTGCGTGAGCAGCGGGAACAGCGTGTGCGTCAAGATGCTGCGCGGCTTCTCGAGGTCGCGAGGGTTCTCGAGAAACACGGCACCAAGCGTGGCCTCAAACACGTCGGCCAACACGTCATCCGTATACAGCGCGTTGGTCGTGGTCGTCATATTCTGCTTGACGAGATTGCCCAGTCGAATGAAGTCGTGGTACCCGGCGTCCTTTGCCACCTGTGCGAGCCGCGTATTCTTGACCAGCGACGACCGCGCCTGCGTGAGCAAGTGCTCTTGGTAGTGGGGCAGTGCATCCACGAGGAACTCGGACGACAGCAACTGCAGCACGGCGTCGCCCAAGAACTCGATGCGCTCGTAGCTCGGGTCCGTGCAGAGGAACTCGTCGTCGTCGATTTGCGGCGCCTTGAAAGACCCGTGCGTGACCGCCTGGAGCCACAAGTACGGATTCCGAATCACGACGTTCGTCTTCTTTGTGAACTTTCGATGGGCCTCGCGCATCTCGTCGACCTTTGCCGACTGCGCAAAGCGGTCGCGGTCCAGCACTGTGTACGCCGCGGCCCTGGCGACAATCTCATCCATCTCGAGCAGGTACTTCTCCCGAACGTCCGGTGCATACCGCGCCATGAGTTCCAGCAGCAGGCGACGGCACGCGTCCATGCCCTGGTCCGTGTATACCGCACCGAGCAGCGCCTCCATACAGTCGGCCGCGATCTTGCTCGTCTTGTCCAGCGCGAGCTGCTGGAGATTGTACGCCGTCAGCATGAGCGCCTCGAAATTGGCCGCGAGGGCGACGCGGCCGAGCGCGGCATTGTTCGTGATCTCCTTGCGCGTGTCGTGGAGCACGCTCTCGCCGTCCGAGTGCGGCAGCTTCAAGAAGGACGACGTCGCGACCAAAAAGCTCAGCACGGCGTCGCCCAAGAACTCAAGTCGTTCGTATGGACACAGATACTTGGAGTGGAACTCGGGCTTGAAGTCCGACGCCAAGTGCTGCTCCGTCACGCGCTTCATCTCGAGGTCCATCTTCGACTCGCCCGCGCGAAACGCCGCCGAGCGATCGCGCTTGAGCGACGCCGTGTTCTCAAAAACGTGGCCGAGCCGCACGCGCGAGATCGTGGCCTCGACCGTGTTGACGCTCTGCATGGCCGCGTCGACGTACGAGCCGTGGGTAAACGCCTGGCGCAGCAGCGTCTTGTCTCGGAACGCGAGGTGCATGCCGACTTCAAAGCTCGCGAGCAGTTTGTAGTGGCGCATGTACTTGAGCACCATGGGCATGGCACTGGCGACTTCAAAGACGTCGGCGCGCAAGCCCGTGAGATGGCACTGCGCGGGATCCAGCATCTCGGCATGCGCGTCGACGCGTGGAGACACTTGCACGAGGCGTCCGACCTCTTGCCACTTGCGCAGCTTCTTCTTGCTCTCGACGCCGTCGTACTCGATCGCACCTTGGCCCAAATGGCGCAGACGCCGGAGTGCCGGCTCCGTCTTCGCCCGGGACGATTCGGTGCCGTTGGTACTACTACTATTGGTATCCACTGGTGGCGGCGCGTCGTGCGACTCTTCATACACCAGGCTGTCGACTCGGAAGACGCACGGCACGCCCTGGATCCGCGTCGACACGATCGCGTCGACAATTACTTTGGGCGGATTCAGCTTCAAAAAGTCGTCGACCCGGCAATTTGAACTCGCGCCCAGGCAACCTAGCACGTGCTCGACGGGCAGAAATTTGCCGACGGCAAAACCAATGCGGTGCGGCGCCACGAGGTCGTCTTTATTCAGCAGCGGCGGGTCAGACACCGAAACGAACCGTGGGATCAAGTGCATATCGGAGCAGTAGTCGTCAACGTCACCCGTCGCGCACGACGGGTCGCCAAAGACGGTCTGTGGGAAGAGGTGCATGGTCTGAATGCCGAGCAGCATTTGGAACAGATACTTCTTGAGCTCCAGCATCTTGACGCAGCCGTAGGGCGTCGAGAGCCGGCCCCGTTCGGTCGGTGGCGGCAGCAGTCCTTGCGGCAGCGACTCGCGCACGAACTGGATGCGGCACATGACGCCGCCCCGCGTGTACTCAAACTGTAGATGACCACCTTCAGCTTTTCACTCGGCAGAGGGATCCGGGAGGGTCTCTGTCCACTCACCTGTGGGACGTCGGGCGTCTCGTCGTGGCACAGAATGTAGAACCCGTCAAATAGGTAGATCTTGCCCGCAACGTTGAGTGCCGTCTTCTCACGGCAGCGTGGGTTCACTACGATTGCATAACAGGCCAGTCAGCTCATGGAGAGAGGAGCAGTTCCCTACACCCGCGACTCACTCTCTGCCTCCCATTGCACGCGGAAGCAGTGGCGCGCCGAGCACTTGGACGACACGCGAAGGTACTCGTCTACAGGTGGCGCGATCGTGGGCTGCTCTGCCGAGAACTGTGGGTGGTGATGGTGCTGGTGCTGGTGCGGATTCAGTTGATGCGGCAGCTGCGGTTGATCGAACTGCGCCACTCGCTGGGCCACGGGGCGCGCGAGCGACGCCGATCCGCCCGCAAACGGTTTCCCTGTTGCCATGCGCTCGCGGGGCACTTCTCGCGGCCGCTCGTCTTCATCGTTGTCCTCCTCGTCCTCCTCATTGTCTTCCTTCTGTAGCTCTTGCTGTAGCTGCTTGGCGTTCCCAGCTTCCTGTCGCGGTGCAGACTGCGCAGCCGGCGGCGCCACCGGCACCGCCACGACCGGCGACCCTTTCTTTGGTGATGCGAGCATTTGCGGCCTCAGAAAGCTGCTCGAGTGGAGCGCATCGTCGTCCTCTAAGTCACTCGCCATCACCAAGGATACTTTTCTCGTTTTCTCCATGGTTGGCCGCTTAATTCCGTTAGGAACTCATCCGGTCTGTTCTTAACATCACTTCAATTCATTTTCTTACTTGAATTGAATTGCAAAGGGAGGGATGACCTTATGTTTCTCGGGCCCACTCGTTGTCTCAGTATAATGTGGGGGGCATTTGGGGAACCGCGCAGCCGCGAACACTTCGCCGAGTTCTCAGTACGTCGCCGCGCATACTTACTAACTTACGCGGTTCGGCGCTTCAAGCCCATTTGAACAGAGCCGCTCCAACTCTCAAAAATGGCGGGAACTCCGATCGACACGACGGTCTCGTCGCCGTCGGCGGCGCGTCAGGGGATCTCCTCGGCGTCGGCGAGGAGCTCCTCGTCGTTGCCATCGGACCCCACGCCACCGCCGTCGCTCGCAACGCTGACGATGCGAGACGCTGCGCCGCCCACAGGTGCGGTGCCCGCGCCTGCCATGGCGCCCGCGTCGGCGACTCCACCACCGGCGGCGATCCTCGCGTCCGGCACGAAGAAGCGCGGGGGCCGCGGCGCCGGCGCGGGAGGCGGCAAGCGCAAGGCCATGAAGCTCGCGGCGACGAGCGGGATGAAAGACGCGTCGGCTGCCGATGGGGACGACACCAGGGACGCGGCACTCAGGGGCGTACCCAATGCGCCCGTGGTCGCACCAGAACAAGCAACGAGCGCGACTCAGTACAGTCGCCTGGACGCGAGCGACACGAACGAGGCGCGTGCGCTGGGCCTGCTGAACGCGACGATCGAAGTGGGCAGCGATCCGGCCTCGAGCGAGTACGGCGTCGCGTACGAAAAGCGCGGCGGATCCAAGGCCGCCGGCTGTGGCACGGACGTGTTCCCGTCGCAAAAGGCCCTTCAAGAACGGTGCAAGCAGTTTGCGATGGAGCGCGGCTTTCAGCTCTACGTCGCGGGCTCGAGCTCGCGCGCCGACGGCGGCGGCAACGTCAAGTACCGCTGCAAGAAGCTCCACGGGCAGCAGTTCTTTGACCCGAACACGCCCGTGGACCAGCTCCAGTGCCCGTTCTACATTAACGGCTTTGGCTTGGGCCCCGCGTGGAAGATCACGCGCGCGTGCTTCCTCCATAACCACTACAAGTTTATCGGCTCGCGGCTCCAGCTGTCGGGCGGTGGCAACGGCGTCCCGGGCGGCGAACCGAGTGAAGGGGACGCGCTCGACGGTGGCGTCGACGGGCTCGGCGCCATGGGCAGCGACAAGACCAAGCCGCGTCCGCAGCGCAACACGACGCTCTCGACCAACGTGCTGTGCCGCATGGTCAACGAAGAGCTCGACAAGTACCCGTCGTCGGCGATCGCCATGTCCAAGCTCGACGGCAAACTGATCAAGCGCATTCTCTTGAGCCGCGGCCACACGATCAACCACATGATGGCGTCGCGCATCAAGCGGCAGATCCAAATGAACCGCATCAAGACGATCCGCTCGTCGTTTCAGCGGCTCAAGAGCTATTTCGACGTGATTGTCGAAAAGAATCTCGACACCAAGTACATTTTCGACGTGGACGAGCGCGGCGCGTTCAAGCGCGCGATGGTGCTGCCGGCGCCGACCATGCACGCCATGACATTTTGCCAAAAGGTGCTTGCCTTTGATCGCATTCGCCCCATGCTCTGGGGCGACGCCGAAACCAAGGGCGGCATCCCCGAGGCCGTCGAAGAAGAAAGCGACGATGCTGTCTCGGGTGTCTACCTCTACGCGTCCACGAAGGACCACAACGACCTGCCCGTGGTCTTTGCCGTCGCGCTCGTGACGGTCGAGAACCAGGAAAACTGGACGTGGTTCCTCTCGACGCTCCAGGCCCAACAGAACCTCGCCATGGCCGGTGGCTGGAACGAATACACTGTGTTTGCCGGCCGCACAAATGGCCTGCAGCAGGCCGTGCACACGGTGTGGCCCCACGCGAGCCACCACTTGTGTGTGCGTCGCCTCGTCGAAGAAGAGCTCGTCATGAACAAGAAGCTCCCACTCCCGGAAGACAAGAAGCAGCGCATCTACGATTTGGCGCGGTCCGAAAGCGAGGCCGAGTACAAGCACATTCGCCAGGAGCTCGCGCTCACGAACGAAGCCGTGGTCAACTTTCTCGACAGCCTCAATCGCCCGAGCTGGGTCAAGTACGCGTTTCTGGAGGCGTTCAAGAAGCCCACGTACGGCGTCATCTCGTCGGATCTCTCGAGCTACGAGGACTGCAAGCTCGCTGCCGCAGTGGGCATGCCACCAACGGCTGGCAAGGCCGGCCAGGGAGTGCCCAGCGTGGCCGTCGCGCCGCCATCGGCATTGCCGCTGCTCAAGCAGTGGTTTGGCGACGAACTGCCGCGCTCGTCGCAGCCGCTGCAGGTGTTTAACCGGTACTTTATGAAGATTGCCGAGAACTTCCACTCGCGACGCAAGTTGGTCGAGCAGCGGCCACTGCCCGAGCTCGTGCCCAAGCGGTTTAACCAGCTCGAGCAAATCCTCCAGGGAAGCCAGCGCTGCGAGGTGAGTTATTATTATTATTTTTTTGGGAGGGGGTGGGGGGGACTGTGCTGGGGGCTCTCTTCTAATTCCACTCTTGTGCTGTGTATTTCCAGTCGGTGCCGTGCTCGAACGGCACTTTTATGGTGCGCTCGCTCGCGCAGCTCACGGCCTCGAGCCACGACTCGTGGCGCCACGTGAATCTGCTCGACTGGGAGTGTACCTGCCTCGAGTGGCAGGACCGCCTCTTCCCGTGTGTCCACGGCATCCACGCGGCCGAGCTCAACCGCCGCCGCATCGACTCGCTGTACAACGCCAAGATCTTTTCGGTCGAGCACTATAAGACGTGCTACGAAATCGGCTTCACGCCGTGGCCCGTCGAGTCAGCCACTCTCACGGTCGACGAGGCGCTCACGATTCCGCTCGAGGAACTGTACGTGCAGGACCCGAACATCAAGCGCAAGCCCGGGCCGCGCCCAAAGATGAAGAAGCAACAGCTCTCCAAGGTCGTGTAAAGAACCAGGCGGAGCGTCTTGTTGGTCAGGAGAGAGATGGTGTGCATTTTAGGAGTGTTGTCTTCATCTGCATCTTCTGTGAAGTATTCCATGAACTTGAAGGTGGGCATATGTCAGCCTGTACGCTTGTGAGACGACTCGTCTATCGGTTTCGGCCAAGGAAGCAGTGTGGACATGTGTAGTTTCCGTCAAACTGCACAAAGCTCGGCGGTAAGTGGAGACAATTGAGGTGGAAGCGGCCGCTGCAACTGCGGCACGAAATCGCCTCGGTCTGCTGGTCATGCGTGACAATCTCATTGCACTCGATGCACGGCGCTTCGGCATCTGCAAGCACCACGAGAGAAAGCTGGAGTGAGCAAGCCTCCACATTAGAAATGCTGGGGGTTCATTCAACGCACCGCGATGCAGTATGCTGACGGACTCGAGCACTTTCTCAAGCACAGCGAACGACGGCTCGCGGAGTTCGAGTCCGCTTACAAATTCCTCCACTGATACAAGAGGAAACAAGTGGGCCTCGTCCTCGAAGTGCAGCCTACGAGGAATAGCGTACAAACGAATCGTGAGCCAAGCACATTCTCCTGATCCACGCACGCTCTGGTGACGTACCTCTTCATCAGCGCGCAGAGCTCTTGAAACTTCTCACGCAGTTGTGCAGTCTCTTCGTCTTCATGGCTATCCACAAGAATGCACCTGCGAAAGCTGAGCCGCAAGTAGCGACACGCAAGCACGTAGCGTTCGACGCAAGCCAAGTCATCCAAGTCTTGGCACTGGATCTTATGTATCAGAGCAGCATCCTGCGGGTCAAGGCTGCTGGTCACGGCAAGAATCGGAGCTGCCAGGTCGTGATACAGATAGATCTCCTTGAGTGCGCGATGGACCGCCGCGCCGTAGTCTTGGTGGTCGTAGGTCGCAATCTGGAGCTGCTCACCGTCCTCGAGCAGCTCCTTTGGTTTAAACGGGAGGAACAGCTCACGCAGACGGAAGCGGGCGAGTGACGCAATCAACTGCGAAAACACGGACTCTAAGAACGGCGGTTGCGGTGACGCTGATGGCACGAGCTTGGCAAACTCGCGGCTGAAGAATGGTTGGCTCGCTCGCACTTCAGCTTGCTCAAAGGTGCTCATGGATCGGAACGCACTGGCGACCAGACCTTCTCCCTTTGTACGCTCGGTGAGCCGGTCCGTATTGCCCAAGACGCCGATGATATTGGTTATCATGGTGGCCTGAACAGCATGTGAGAGTCGATCTCTCTGCGCTGCGACCTGGTCCACGGCATCGACGAAGGGACGAAGCAGATCCTCGACAAACCCGGGAACAGTGCTGTCATCGTTATAGTTCAGGTTGAGAGACGAAAGATCAAAGTGGCGGAACCGGACAGTCTTCTTCTTCGGCTTGTCGATGGCAGAATGCTTCTCGTCATCGGAACTCTCATCCCTTTCAGCCCGTGTCCTGGCCAGTAGTTCGCAGCGACTAATCGCCTCACACACGGCAAACAATCCGTGGAGTACGTCGACGAGTGTGTCGACTTCTTCTCGGCTGCATGCTTCCACTTCACTGCCAAGTGCATTGAACCACAAGGCAAACAGTGCCCCCGCTGTCGTCTTTGCCTCCAGCAATGGCCCGCAAAACGCCTGCTCAACGTCAATAGCTAGCGGAGGTGAAGACGTCTCGACCGATTCAGTAATCTCCATCGGCTGGGGCTCTTCGATAGGGACCATAGGGGCCGCTTGCTGGTTCTGCGGGATGGCAGGATCCGCTTTCCCACGAACTAGGCGACGGTTTCGTCGGGATGGATCGTGATTTGGCCCGAGTTGCTTCACTGCCGGCGCGCGTGAACGACTGGACTTGGCCTTAACCTCGCGAGCCGCTGGCTGGCGACGTGCCACTGGCTTATTCCTCGTCTTCTTGGGCTTCTCCACCGCCTTGGTATCGGGCAGTGAAGCGCCCATGGGAGCAAACTCTTCCATCATGTTTCTTGCTATCGAGACCGGCTCCATAATTTCGATATCCTCCTTGTCTGCGTCTGGCAGCTTCACCTTGGCCCTGGTTTGGCGACTTGCTGGCTGTCGACGAGTCGATGGCTTCTTGTTCGACTTCTCGGACTTGTCCAGCACGTCAGAGTCAGGAAGTGAATCGTCCGTGTTGTTGAACGCATCCATCATGTTTCTCGTTATCGAGACGGGCTCCATCGTATCGATATTCTTCTTTTCTGTATCCCGTGGTGGCAGCGTCGTCTTGTTCCTGGCCTGTTGACCCGCTGGCTTCTTCTTGGATCTCTTGGGTCTCTCCATCGCGTCAGGATCGGGCAGCGCGTCGTCAATGTCATTAAACGCGTCCATCATGTTTCGTGTAATAGACAGCGACCCGACGTCGACATTCTCCTTCTCGGCAACTCTCCGATAGGTTTCTCCATCTCCATTCGAGTGGTGGTCTGGCCGGAGCGTCGATTTGCGGCTGCGCTTGGGCGGCGCCGACGCCTTGGTCGGCGTGTCCATATAGACGCCACCGGTATTCGCATTCACGACAGCCTCTGATCGCGTCACACGCTTCTGCTTCTTCTGTGGGGCCACGCTCGTAACTAGCGGCGCCAACGCGGGGGTAGCCACCGGCACGACTGCAGCCAAGGCCGCCTTGGCCCGTGTCCGCGTGCTGGTTCTACGCGGCGGCGCGGTCTTCTCAGGGGCTACGACAGGCTGCTCCTGCTGCACTGAATCGTCATCCTCGACCCGGCACTCGACGTCGATACGCTCTTCTAACCGCTCGACATCGGCGGGTGTGACGTTCTGGATCGCCTTCTTCGCCGAGGCGGGCGGCGTGGAAAACATATATTGCGGCGCCAATTCTGCCCGTGGGACACCGTCGGGGGACTCATCACGATCGGTGTGAGGAGACGAAGTCAGCGGTGGCGACCGCTTCTTCCTCAACTTGAGCGGCGTCGCGACGAACTGGCGGTAAACCTCATGGACCTCCGCCATACTCCCGTCCGGGCTGACGGGAACCTTTCTTTGTCTTTCACGTTCAAAACGTTGCCGCTTGAATTTTGAATCCAAGCGAGACCATCACTCTGGAAATGAAAGGCACTGAATTAGTGTATGAGGTCAAGGGTACACAGTGTACCCTACCTTTAAGACCAGTAACGGAAGTAATAATGGCTTCGCAGCCCCCACGTGGGCGAGCCGTTTGCATGCGACTAGACATTGGTTGGACGAAGAACAGATTGCACTTTACGAGTACGTTTCGTCTCCATGGTCAAAGCAACAAAGGGATTTTAACCAAGAGCAGTTCTCGGTGTCTAGTATTGGAATCTGGAGACAGGACGATGAGCGGGCTTTACCGCGACATTACTCTTCCATGTTCATGTTCCACTGCCCTGGCTCGTCTTCATCGTCTTGCGCAATCTCCGATTTCTCCGCCCCGAGGGACTCGTACAGTGCAACCAAGTCGGAGTGCTCCTCGTCAATGGCCGAGTCAAATGGCTACATAAAATCACACCCACCGGCACAGCACTGCGTGAGCAATTGCCTAGAGCAATGCTAGGGGCCAATGCCACGTACTGTCTGATCTTCTGAGTTCCGCGCGTTGAGCTGCGCGCCGTGGTGAAGCAGAATCTTGGCGATTTCGGCATTCTCGGCGTGGTGAAGCGGCGTATCCATGTCGTTGTTCGCTATCAAATGGCAAGTGCGTCAGTGCATGGATCCTAGCCTATCAGCATTGCAACCACGTACTTACCAAGGTTGACATCAGCGCCGCTGGCGATCAGCAGCTGCACGAGCTCGTTGTGGTTGTAGCTCACGGCTGCTTGGCTGCGTCCACCCATCAGTGTTGGCAGCACGTTAGCCTCGCTTGACTGCGCTTCGTGACAGGCGTGACTACGTACAGCGGTGTGTAGCCAAATTCGTCTTTGATGTTGACGTCGCCACCCTCAGCCAGAAACTTCCTCACGGCGTCAATGTCGCCATCGCTGGCCTGGATCCAAATGTTCGCCATCGTCTCTTATCGTCGCGCGGAAAACTTGAGTGGCAAAGCGGGCACGATCAGATCTGGTTCTCTGACCGTACATATAGAATCTGATACCATCCCCCTGTCAAAACGCATACACGTTCGGACCAGCACTCGTTTGGTTGTTGGGACGAGAACTTGACTGGAATGGTGGTTGCGCGGGAGAGGTTATTGTCACGTGTTGAGGAGGAGTGACCAACCTCTAGTTTCCACCTTTCGTAAATATACTAACAGGAAGGACGACGTCATCCCTCCTCGTGCCAAGGGCCAAAAACAAACCAATCAATCAACGGACCTGTTCGTCTCCGCTGTGGCAGCTCCAAGGGAACGTGAAACAGCTCAAGCCCAATCCATTCCACACACACCCATTTTCACTGCCTGAGCGAAGCGCGTTGCCCTCCCACCGTCGTCGTTCTTAAAGCACAGCCCAAGCCCACCCAACAGTTACAGAGGACAAGCCAGCGCGCCATACACTTGACGCTCTCGCCTTTCGCCTCTCCTGTTGCTCAACACTCCACCCCACCAACGACAGCAGTCCCCTCGTGTCGGCGCCCGTCCGCCCGCCTATTGAAGCGATTCCGCAGTGCATGCGTTTGAAAATTACGTCGTTTACCTGGCTTCAGTTGGAAACGAAGGATTCAACGTGGAAGAGAAAAAAGTCGTCGAGTAATCGCACTCTCGACAAGCGCAAGACCCAGCCCGATTTATAGATCAACAGACTATCGACTCGGAATTCTACCCCGCCACGCTTCAGTATCCACCCAGTTGATACGTACCCCATCTCGCGACCATGTCGTTTATCAATATTGCTGGCACGCAGCCCGTGGAGGACCCGGAGTATCGCTACAAGATGCCGCGACTAATTGCCAAGATTGAAGGCCGCGGCAACGGCATCAAGACGCTAGTGGTCAACTGTGCGGACCTCGCCGTCTCGCTCCATCGCTCGACGGCCGAAGTGTGCAAGTTTTTCGGCATTGAGCTTGGTGCCCAGTCCAAGTACGATGACAAGAATGACCGCGCGATCGTGAACGGCGCGTTTGAGGCGTCCATGATGCAGCAGCACCTGTCCAAGTACATTGAAGGATTTGTGCTCTGCCCGCAGTGCCGCCTCCCGGAGACCAAGTACAAGTTCAAGGGCCAGATGATCTTCCACAAGTGCTACGCGTGTGGTGCCGTTGAGCCTGTCGACATGAACCACAAACTCACGACGTTTATTCAGAAGCAACACGTCGCGGCCAAGCGTGACATCAAGAAGGCTGGTGGGGATGACAAGAAGAAGAAGGAGAAGAAGGAGAAGAAGAAGGGCGATGACGAACCGGAGAAGGAAGAGTCGTCGACCAAGGAGAAGAAGGAAAAGAAGGAGAAGAAGGAGAAGAAGGACAAGGAAGGCAAGGAGAAGAAGGACAAGAAAGACAAGAAGGAAAAGAAGGAGAAGAAGAAGAGCAAGAGTGACGACGACTCGGACGATGAGATTGAGTGGCACACTGATATCTCGCCCGAGGCTGTGGCGGCACGTGCTGCTGAGGCCGAGGCGATTGAAGTCGCCGCACGTAACGCCATGGCTGCCGACGCCGCCAAGGCCGACGACGATGATGATGAGGTGGTCGCCACGTTGGACAATTTGGAAGTCGATGACGAGAATGCCATTGAGTCGGCGGTCGCCAACTTGCAGCGCTTCCTCACGGAGACCCACACGGAGACGGAGATCTTCGACGAGCTCTGCCGTCAGCAGACGTACGCGGCGCTGCCGATCGCCGACCGCTTTGTCATCTTCTTCCGTGCGGCTTTCACGAAGCAGATCCTCACGAGCAACCAAGTTGCCAAGTACGCGCCCGTGCTCAAGAAGGTTGTGCAAGGCACTCACGCGCAGAACCAGCTCATTGCCATGACGGAGCACTTTTGCGCCGTCGTGCACCCGGAGATGATGACGTCGTTCCCGATCGTGCTAAAGCTCTTGTACGACGAGGACCTCCTCGACGAAGACACGCTCGTCGCGTGGTGCGACGTGCGCAACGCCTTTGGTCACTGGGAAGTGAACGCGGACCAGGCCGCCAAGCTCGCGGCCCTGCTCAAGCCCTTCGTCGAGTGGCTCGAGAACGCCGAAGAAGAGAGCGACGACGAGTAGAGACTCTCGTGGCGGCGTTGCTGACGGACACTTCGCACTGCCATCAGGGTTCTTGGGCACCTTTTCTTTCCTTTGCATTTGACTCACTGCTTGCACATTTCCATTGTTGATTGTGTGGTGAGCTATTCAATCTTCATTTCATTTCATTTTGCCTCTTTGCACCACCCAGTAATTAGTGACATTCACTCCAAAAGACACATATATTTCGAAATAGTGACTTCTTGAGCTTGGTGTCAGAATCGAAAGATTTGCTTTGATGGGCAGGGTTCGATTTCTCGTGCTGGGCAATGGCGCTGCGGGCGCTGAGAAGCAGGCGCTTGCATTGAGCGCCCGGCTACGCAGGCACCTAGAGCGTGCTGGCGCACTTGTTTACTCGGATGACAAGTCAGCATCTGAGCAGCTGATTCGTGTGCCTCTCAAGTCGAGCGCGGTTTTCCAAAAGCTTCCACCAGCGCCCCAACTCATTGGCTCACGTGCGACGCGCGACCCGTTCTTCGGCTACGCTGCCACAGAAGAACAAAAGCGTTTACTTCTCGGCGTGGGTGATGGAGAAGGTGCGAGCAAACGCGTTGTGATCGGGTGTGGGCGAGCTACCGTGGCGCTGTGCGCTGCGCTCAAGCAGTCGTGGGCTAAGAGCTCGAGCGCAATCTTCAACGTCCAGATCCAGCACCCACGCGTGGCACTGGATCTTTTCGATGGTGTAATCGCGCCGCGCCACGATTTCCATGGCAATACTGCAGCATTGACAGAACACCCAGCGAATCTGCACTTGACGTATGGCACAGTGTGCTCCGTTGACCACGAAGCTGTGCGGCAAGCAGGAGAAGCATGGCAGAGTGTGCTGGGTGGATACTCGAACAAAAACACATGCATAGCATGGCTCATTGGTGGCCCCTGCCGTGGTTTTGCCTTCTCTGAGAAAGATGCCAACGATATGGTCGACCTGGTGCTCCACCTCGTCGTGCAAAGCCGTCCAAGCGTATCACTACTCGTGACATTCTCGCGGAGAACTCCGCTTCAGGTGCGTGTGCTTATCCCCACGTAACCTTGCCTACAGTTCTAAGACTATTGTGCAAGGTCCAAGCTGTGATCAGGAATCGATTACAGAGCGAGCTCAACGGAGATGACGAGCTCTTTGTGTGGGACGAATGTGGTGCCAATCCGTTCGATGCGATGCTCCATCACGCAACGGCAATTGTGACTACGCCAGACTCCATTTCCATGACGACCGAGGCAATTGCAATGGGTAAGCCCGTGTTCACAGTGTGCGCGGATCGCATTCGCGTAAGGATTTCGCAGTTGGTCCCATAACAGAGTTGCTGCCCCTTTCTGACGGCCCCATCTACTGCATTGCAGGGAAAGTTCCAATCGTTCCACGAAACACTGTTTCGTGAAAATTTTACCACCGCGCTCTCGCTCCGAATGGCCCCCATCATCACTGAGCCATCATCGCATGGCCGAGAGGCCATTGAGAACGAACTGGAGACAATTGCGGCTACGTTGGCACAGGAGATTCTTCGTCAATCATAGAGAAAGAAGACGTCTTCAACACGAGAGACCGTTGATGTTGTGTCACAACATCAACAGAGACACACAACTTGTGTGTCTCTTCACCAGAGGATCTTTCTCTGTGGAACTGTCAACCGTCTTCTCGATTTCATCCAATGAGAGCGCCGCCTTATATCTCCCAGTAGATGGGTACTCATTCGGCCAATCAGGGAGCGCCGATTTAGTCCGCCTGTTCGAATGGTTGGTGGCGACGGCACCTTCCCAATTTGACTGGTTGAGAGCCTCTCTTGGCCAATGGCCACAGTCCACCAGCTCCAATCTCTGACAGCATCCGCCACACCTAGTCCCGCTTGGACTGGTCCGCTCGTCCGCCCATCCGCTACGAAATATATCCATTCCTTGCACATAGATGACCAATGCCGCATGTTTGCGTTGGTCCATCCGTTAACTTACCGTCCACCACCGGTTTTCGTTGCGGTGGCGCACGTACCGTGAGTTCTCTCGGCCCAGCCACCAACGGCGTTGCCGTGCGTTGCCCGTGGAAATGCCCATGGTCATTCTCTCTTTTTTTCTTCTCTTCCAGTAAAAAGAAAAAAAAGGCAAAAAAAAGCGACCACCTTCGCTTTTTGTCCTCTCTCCAACCAAAAAAAAACAACCAACGAGTATGTGCATGCGTCTCCATTCCCTTGCTCTCGTCTCGCACTCCACGGCAATGTACTGGAAGCGGCAACTGGCGCGAATGACGGCGTTCTTTCCATGGCGTCGCATTGTGTCATTGGCCGTTTCAGTGTTCAGCGTTCAGTGGAGGGCGAAGCACGAGAGACGATTTTCGATTGAAGATGGAATGCTCACCTGCGTGGCTTGGTTTCTGTAGTCATGGCCAACTCGGCGACCTCTCCCACCAACAGCCCGGCGACCGCCGCCACCTCGTCGGCCACGGGTGCCGCGCAGCCGTTCCAGACGGCGTCGCTCTACGTCGGCGACATCCACCCGGAGGTCACGGAGGCGCTGCTCTTTGAGATCTTCAACGCCGTCGGCCCGGTCGCGTCGATCCGCGTGTGCCGCGACGCCGTGACGCGCCGCTCGCTCGGGTACGCCTACGTCAACTTCCACAATGTGGCCGACGCCGAGCGCGCGCTCGACACGATGAACTTTACGAGCATCAAGGGCGTCCCGTGTCGCATCATGTGGTCGCAGCGCGACCCGTCGCTCCGCAAGTCGGGCGTTGGCAACATTTTCGTCAAGAACCTCGACAAGTCGATCGACAACAAGGCGCTGTACGACACGTTTTCGCTCTTTGGCAACATTCTTTCGTGCAAGGTCGCGCTCGACTACCACGGCAACTCGAAGGGCTATGGGTACGTCCACTATGAGACGGCCGAGGCCGCGACTGAGGCCATTGCCAAGATCAACGGCATGCTCATTGCCGGCACGGAGGTCTTTGTGGGCCACTTCCAGAAGCGCAACGAACGCCCCGACATTGACGAGTGGACCAACTGCTACGTCAAGAACATTCCGTCGCAGTGGACTGACGCCGACCTCATGAAAGAGTTCCAGCCGTTTGGCCCCGTTATGAGCGCCGTGATCATGAAGGACGCGGGCGCCGAGACCCACAAGGGATTCGGTTTTGTCAACTTCGAGGAATCGGACGGCGCCCACGCTGCGGTCGAGAACTTGAACGGCAAGGTGTACAAGAATGGCGACGGCTCGGATATTGACCTCTACGTCGGCCGCGCGCAGAAGCGCACGGAGCGCGAGCGCGAGCTCCGCAACAAGTTTGAGCAGCTCAAGATGGAGCGTCTGAACAAGTACCAGGGCGTGAACCTGTACGTCAAGAACTTGGACGAGCAGCTCTCGGACGATGAGCTCCGTGAAGCCTTTGGCGCCGTCGGCTCGATCACGTCGTCGCGCATCATGCGCGACCCGGCCGGTGTCTCGCGCGGCTTCGGCTTTGTGTGCTTTTCGACCCCGGAAGAGGCCAACAAGGCCGTCGCTGAGATGAACGGCAAGCTCATCTCTGGCAAGCCCGTGTACGTGGCGCTCGCCCAGCGCAAGGAAGTGCGTCGCGCGCAGCTTGAAGCCCAGCACGCGCAGCGCGTCGGTCTGATTGGCCGCGGTATGCCGCTCGGTCAGCCACCGATGTACGGTGCCGCGCCCATGTTCTACGGCCAGCCGGGTCAGCTGCCGCCCCAGGCTCGCCAGGGCTTTATGTACCCGCAGCAGATGATGCCGCGTGGCATGCACCCGCGTGGCCCCATGCCGTACGGTGCGCGTGCGCCGGGTGCGCCCGCGCCTGGTCCGGGCTACCTGCCTGGCTACGCCGTGCCTATGCAGCAGGGCCGTGGCCAGCCGCGTGGCCGCCGCCAGGGTCCGGGTCCGGTCGGCCCGCAGCAGCCTGGTGCGCCCGTGAACCGCCGCAACTTCAAGTACACGAACAATGTTCGCAACCAGCCGCGCATGGACGGCCCCGAGGGTGTCATGCCGCCGGCCGCACCCATGCCGGTCGGTATGGGACCGCTCACGTCGGCGGCTCTCGCGGCTGCGTCGCCGGAAGCCCAGAAGAACATGATTGGCGAGCGTCTCTACCCGTTGATCCAGCAGCAGCAGCCTGAGCTGGCAGGCAAGATCACGGGCATGTTGCTCGAGATGGACAATGGCGAGCTGCTCCACTTGCTGGAAAGCCCCGAGGCGTTGGATGCTAAGATCGCGGAGGCGCTCCAGGTCTTGGAGGCCCACGCCGAGTAGACGTCTCACATGACGTCTACTCGCATGTGTTTGTCGGTCGCGCCATGAGGTGGTGGTCGGCTGGTTGAGCGTTGGAGAGACGTTGGACGGGTCGGAGGGCGACGGCACAACACGGAGAGAATCACACACAAAACGGCGAGGGGACTTGCTTTTTTCTTCCTGGAAGACGAAGAAGAAGAAGAGGAGAGCCATCTCTTTTGGCAGCAGGTTGGTTATGTAACCGTAATCAATTGGAAGAGATGACAAAAAACCAAGCTCCCGCCGTCCCTCCAAGTGTGTGCTCTGTGTGTGACGCCGTCGTCTTCGCCGAGTCACGTTGATTCCAAGTCTGTCTCGATTTCGATCTCGACCGTTCTCGGCGATCGACAATACGCATGCGAAGTCAGGACCCTGTGTTAGTGTGGGCCGTGGCGGTGGGCCGTGGAAGGCGGCCATTCTCGGGAGGCTGCGGCTGTCGTGAAGCGCTCGTGCTGTTCGACTCTTTGCTTGCTGGCGCGCAAGTGAATGAGGTGTGACGATGGGGCTTTGCCGACGACGTGGTTTTCCCGGTGTGGTGCTGCCTTTTTGCCGCACCGCCGCTGCCATCGTGTGGCTCGCGATCTTTTGCATCTTTATTTTATTCATTCACTGTCTGCATCTCCAGAAAAAGCAAGAAAACGCGCTCAAAAAGGAAAACAAAAAGGAGGAAAAAGCCCAAGTTTGTTCGTTCGACACGAGTGAGCTGGGGACAAAAAACATAACGAGAAAAAAAGAAATACACGAACAACGCATTTGCGGAACAACGCATTTAGTACTACCACTCGGTGGGTGCATAGTCCTTGAGGAAGCTCCCATACTCCGGCGTGGTCTCTGGCTTGGCCATGGCCGAGAAGATTGGGTCCAGCACGCACGCAGCGGCGTCGATCTCGTCTAGCGGCGTCTGGAAATCGTGTTGGAGGGCGAACTTGTGGGCAATGTGCACTGGGTTTTCGTTATTGATTCATCCTGTGTCGACCGAGTTCATATAGACCCGCCGGCGGCTCAGGTCGGACGCGCACGTACGAGTCATCATGTTGAGTGCTGCCTTGGCCACTACGCAGACAATCCCAAGTCAGTCTTACAGTAGATGAATTAAATCAACTATGGAACGTACTGTTGGTGTGTGGGTGGGTGGGTCGCTTCGGGCGGTTGAACTTGCCTTCCATCGCGCTGACGTTGACGATGACCTTTGGCTCGTTGGTGTTGATATCGCGCTGGAGCATGGGCAAAAGCCGGTTGTTCATCACGAACGGCGCCATGGCGTTGATTGTGAAAACCTCGGCCAGCTCGGGGGTCTCGACCTCGCCGAGCTGGGCGATCCACGAGTTGGTCGACCGCAAGTCGAGTTGCTGGCCGTTCACATCAACCATGCCTGGCGGGAACGCCTTGAGATCCAAAGTGAGATCCGACGCAAGTACTGGGATCTGAGACTTGAGAGCCGACGACATCACCACAGGATGAACGACCGTGTTGCTGTGTGAGACGACATTACCCACAGCTGACACCTCTGTCTCTGGCTGCAGTAAGCGGGATCGCCAAGGCTCGGTGGGGGTACTGATCTTGGACTGGAGAGCAGCGTGGTGGGCGAGTAGCACAGACAGCGGCGAAGGAATCGCCTGTGCACGATCGAGTGCAAGCTCTTTCGCGATGAGAGGCTTATAGTACTGCGGCGGCCGCCGAACGGTCTGGGCGGCATTGTGGATAATGATGTCGAGCCGCGCGAACGTCGAGGCGACACAGTCCAGAAAGTAATGCATGTGCACGAGGTCGCTATAACGAGCAGAAGCCATTACTCAGTATTCAACGACGAGTACGCGTACCTCCAGCATTGTAGCACGCACGCACCGCAAGTCGACACCAAAAATATGGAGCCGGTCTTTGAACTGCTCGAACTGCGGCTCGCGCTGGTACCGCTCCATAGCGTCCCACGGGAACCGCGTGGTGGCAATCACGGTCGCACCGGCCTGGAGCAGCTTGAGCGCCGTGAAGAAGTCGATCTTGACGCGCGCGCCCGTGACCAATGCCGTTCTACCGTGGAGATTG
This sequence comes from Pythium phragmiticola, assembly GCA_023335935.1. Taxonomy (NCBI): domain Eukaryota; phylum Oomycota; class Peronosporomycetes; order Pythiales; family Pythiaceae; genus Pythium; species Pythium phragmiticola. The sequence continues at coordinate 13,067 of JAADWA010000027.1, read as the reverse complement.
GCTGTTTGGTGGCGTTCCGCGTAGTTGAGCGCGGCACACGGTGGGCAGAGCTGGTTGTAAAACTCGTGGAGTTGAGTAAAATGCTGTTGGCACACGTAGCACTTCCGTGGGTAAAACAGCTCGCGCTCAGACGACGTGGAGGTCGAGCGTTGCGTCAGCGTGGCCATGAGACTGCGGGCGAGATCGTCTCGGACGGGTCCGTCCGGGGTGAGCGGCACCGCTGTGGATATGTCTTGGTCCTTGCAGAGCCGCTGCAGCTTGGCGATGCGACCGGCAGCCAGTTGACACTTTTGGCTCGCTGCGCGGTCGTTCTCGCGAGCGTTATGGAGAAATTGTTGACGCATCGAATCGAAGCCGCGTGGTCGTTTTGCACCGATATGCTCTTGCTTCACAGTCTCCACCTTGGCCACGAGCGGAACGATCGCCTTGCGAAGCCGTCGCAGCCATGGCGCTAGAATAAGATCGGGATGGTCGGCGAGACACTGGACGACCTTCAAGCAGGCATTGAGATCTGCCGCCGAGAAGGGCAGCTCCGGGCCGAACGGCAACGGAGACGCCATACCGGTTGGTTAGCGGAAGCGCCTGGGAATTAGAAAATGCAGGGTGCGGGAATAGGCCATGCCGTGTATCCAAGTCTGGCGAACGTAGCGTGAGTGAAGGTCGGTGCCCACAAGTAGTGCCAACGCTGGCCACGCGAATGTTCGCGACCTGGGAATCATGGAAAGAGCTCTCATGCACCGTAGAGGCGAGAGGAATGGTGCGATCCACCCCTTCATGCCCCGTTGAGTTGAAGGAAACCTACTGAATTAGCAGTGTGTTGAATATGACGACTAAGTTCGCTTTAGGTTTGCCGCTCGCTGCAACGGAAGAGCTCGTGACCGCAAAAAGAACGGCAGGCCAGCAAACCATGGAGACCATCGTGCGCCGATCCATTGCCGTGACGCGCCGCGCGGCGCCGCTGCATGCCGCTATCGCACGCAGCAACGCCTCTTCGATTCAGCACGCCATTGAGGTCGTGCGCGGTGCTGCTTTGGCGCGCGGATGCGTGCAACAGACGCGCAACATGAGTATCTTTTCGGGTATCCGTGAAACCGTGAGCAACAAGATGCAGGAGCGCAACACGGAGAAGCAAGGTGCGTGGTGGCCAACTAACCACGACACTCTCATACTATATGATGACCATTCTGGATTATTCCCTTCCAAAGCCGAGGCATACCGCGAGCAGGTCCACGATCTCGCGTACAGCAAGAAGTTTGATTTGGACTCGTTCGCAGCGCAGCTCAAGGTACGAACACTGGTGTGTTGGGATTCTGGAGCTTGATTAACCTGACTTGTCCATCTACGCCTTTAGAAAAACGCCGATATGGCCGGTCTCAACGGCTGGAAGTCGTACCTTCCGGGCATGAACGAGATGGTGGGTTAACCGTACCTTTCAAGTGCAGAGGCCCCGCAGCTGACTTCTCGTCATGAATGATGGTGATCACCAGACCGCTGTCCAGCAAATGAAGGCGTTCATGAAGATCCTCGAGCATGTGGAGGTTCGTGTGTGCTGTTTCTCAATGCGCTGCCAGCGTTGGCGCTGAGAATCTCGTGGGTATTGATCTATGCCAACAGCCGGAGCACCGCCAGAACCCTCGCCTGATCGCGGGCAAGGCCAAGCGCGTGCTCGCTGAGAAGTCGGGCGAGGTACGTTGTACAGTGTTACTGGGTGTGAGTTCTTCGGACGGGGGAGCTCATGGAAGCGAATGCTTGTCCAACAGTCGGCCGAGGAGATCAACAACATGATACGCAGCTACGACCAGCTCCATGCGCTGCACTTGTGGCTCGTCAAGCGCGTGGAGCGTGGACTCTCGCTGCCGAGTGACATGAAAGAGACGGAACAACTCGTGCGCGAGGACCCCACGGGCTTCCCAGCCAAAAAGTTCCAGTACGTCTAGTTTTTCTCGTGTGGAGCCGGGTCATGTGCGAAGTTTGACTCATGATGCGTCTCTGCATGAACAGGCCGAAGCGTCGCCGCTACTAAGTGCATGGGACAGGGGAATTGGCAGTACGGTAAACGTTCTTCTTGGCCATGACCATATTGCCTTCTTGTCTTTTGCTTGGCCACACTCGTCACTATCGCGTCTCTCCCTTGTATTTGTGACGGCAAAGGACAGTACTGTCAATCCCTAATTACTCACCCACTGGGGCTGAAATGGCCAAATCAAGTATTGTTAAAGCAGTTCTTCTGACAGGTTTCGCCTATGAGAAACTGATTTAGTGCCGCTGTGGGGTACTATTACTTGCTAAATAATGACCAATAAAACGGCAGTAAATCCTCATTCGCCACAATCACTGGTTGAAAAACAAATCCGTTTGCGCAAGTGGCTGCATGAATCATGCCTCCTCGGAATCCATCATATCACCAGAAGCTACAAAAGTGTCTTCTCGGCATCCACCTCCCCACATCGGAATTGACCATGCAGTCCGCCCACGCCGTCGTCTTTGGCGACCCCATCAAACCCGTCAAGCTCGACGACTTCCGCAATGTGCTCATCCGGTGGGTGCCTTGGGAATTGTGGATGGTGGATCAAGCAAAGACTGACTGGTGAAATCAACAGCCAGGAAGAGACAATCATCTTTGCGCTGATCGAGCGCGCGCAGTTTGCACGCAACTGTGACATTTACATCAAGCGCAATGAGCCGTACGTTGAGTTTAAGCGCCTGTGTAGCGGTGGACATAGCCCATATATCTAACTCTTTGAGTACGTTCGCATACCAGTGGCAGCGTGGCGTTTGGCGGGCTCAAGGGCAAGTACGACGCGTTCACGGGCAGCTTTTTGGATTTCATGTTTAGCGAGACCGAGAAGCTCCACGCGCTCAACCGCCGGTACACGTCGCCCGACGAGAACGCCTTCTACCCGCACTTGCTGCCGGAGCCGCTGCTGCCCAGCATCCAGTACCCGCGCGTGCTCAACCCGAACCGCATCAACATTAACGACCAGATCATGAGCGTCTATCTCGAAAAGATTCTCCCGGGCATCTCGGAGAACAAGAGCGATCCCACTTCGGTGCGTTGGCGGTCGATTTCGCTAGTCGTAGTTATATGAGCTTGAGATCTTACTAAGTACCACTGGTGAGTGATTGTAGTTTGGCTCGGCGGCAACGGCCGACATTGCCGTGCTCCAGGCACTGAGCAAGCGGATCCACTTTGGCAAGTTCATTGCCGAGGCCAAGTTCCAGGCCGAGCGCGAAAAGTACACGGCGCTGATCCTGAACAACGACGCGCAGGGCATCATGGACGCGCTCACGAACATGGCAGTGGAAGAAAAGGTGCTCCAGCGCGTGCGGCTCAAGGCCTCGACGTATGGCCAGGACATCCACGAAGGCTCCGTGGTGCAACACCATGAGCAGCACGCGCAAGAGCTCAAGGTCGATCCGCAGCTCATTTCGGATCTCTACCGCGACTTTGTCATGCCGCTCACGAAGGAAGTGCAGGTGCTGTACTTGCTGCAGCGTGTGTCCCACCCGTCGATTTCCATTGCCGGCGTCGAAGGCTCGTTTGCGTGGATCGCTGGTGAGACGTATTTCAATGGCGACGCGGCCAGCAGCACCAGCAGCAGTGCCACGAGCAGCTCACTGCCAACGGACCACTTTGTGGCACGCGAAGTCGTGAGCAAAGTGTTTGAAGACGTGGCGGCGAACAAGGCTGCCTACGGTATCGTGCCCATTGAAGACTCGCAGCTGGGCATGATCAAGGAGACCCAGGCGCAGCTGCTCCACAGCTCGCTCAAGGTCGCGGCCGAGATTGTGATTTCCAAGTCGTTTACGTTTGCCGCCAAGACCAAGGACAGCGTCAAGACTGGCGACGTGAGTGCAGTCTATGCACCGAGTGACGCCGACGGCAGTCTGCTCACACACGTTGAGCAGTGCTGGCCGAGCGCACGCGTGATCACTGTCGCCAGCGTGACGGTCGCGGCCCAACGGGTCAGCACGACAACGGACGACGTGGTCGCGGTCGCGATCACCACGACGGGTGCGGCCCAGGCCCATGGGCTGCAAGTGCTCGATGCGACAAACGCACTCGCGACCACGACGTGGCCCAAGCCCGGCGCGACGACCTCGAGCAACCACACGCTGCGCTTTTTGGTGATTGCCACGCGCTGCCCGCCGCCGACGGGTCGCGACAAGTCGTGTCTCAGCATGGAGATCAAGCACGAAGTCGGCTCGCTGCTGTCGGCGCTCGAAGTGTGGAAATCGCACGGCGTGAATCTGTCGTGTCTCGAGTCGATCTACCGTCTCGAAGGCGACGGGTACGACTTCTTCGTCGAAATTGTGGGCCACTTTGAAGACGCCAACGTCCGCGCGGCCGTGGACAAGCTCCAGGCCAACGTCTGCCGCGTCAAGCACCTCGGATCGTTCCCGATGGCCGCGCGATTGGCCCAGAGCTGAGGAATCCTTACTACGTTATCCAGTGGCGGCCGTAAAAATGACAAGACTGGTGTCCTTTTATTCATTGCTTGGGAGGGGGTTTACTGTCAGTCGTCGAGGTCGACGTAGTCGGCCTCAACGATCTTCTTGCGTCGCACACCTGCGGGTGAACCGCCGTCGCGCAAGAGATCGATCACTTCGCCCGTGCGACGGTTATGGTCTGGGAAAGAATCGCACAGAGTCACTCGTCATTTTGAGCCAAAGAGATCAACAAGAGTCCAGCTCCGTAAGCAACGTACACTTGAGTTCCTCTAGCGTGAGCTCGCCGTTCGTACCGACCGAGGCCTTGGCAGTGACCTGTGCCTGCGCATAGCCCTCTCCGGTCACGTCGAACACGGCTTCGACTCGCCCAGCTCCATTCACAGCTATAGGAGGAGGCACCACAAAACATCCTTAGCAAGAAGTGCCACAGGGTGTCACCTTTTGTTTCACGTACTGTACTCCGTCCAGTTGCGCGGCGTCGAGATGCTCACGTCGCTGCCCATTTGGGCCACGATACGCGCATTCGCACGCATGGCGTCGTTCGCGAGGCGCCGCAGCTCGCCTGCGCGAGCCATGGAGCTCTTCAGCACACCGCCGGCAAACGACAGCACGGTCTTGAGGAGCCCACGCACGACAAACGGCAGACCCTGCACCAAAGAGTCTAGATCATTGTCCACACTGGCCACAGATCGCTTGGTGCTACGAGGCGCGCTCTGCCGCCTATTGAAGATGCGATCAATGTCGGCTTGCACAGAGCTGAACGGATCATTAGATCGGTACGGAGCAAAGAACCGCTGGTAGAGTGAGTAGATCCCATAGCCGGCGGCACCAAATACGACAAAGCCAAAGCCCACTGACAACAGCTTTTAGGTTAGTGGATCCGATTCCAGGCGAGCACAAGTGTGCGATGAACGCACCGGAAGCTGCAGCGACGACGGCGCCGGCACCTACGGCCAACAGCGCACCGGTCTTGACCACCGACACCCAGTCGGTCTTGCCATCGATGGATTCCCATGGATTTTCCCATGGATTCCGACCACTGCGGCGTGCGTAGGACCGCGTCTGGAGCGACACAAATGGCGAGAAGAGCGATGTCGACTGGAAGCCGTAGATGCGGACAGCGAGCGGCGCCATTGGCGTGCGTACTGGCGCAGTGAGCGACTGAGTGGGCTTGCGTCGCGATGCGTCAGTGCTGGATGGAAGACTCATGAAGAGCCGCTGAGAGGCTGGTGGGACGCTGCCGTTGAACAGCGCTCCATGGCGCGCGTTCGTGCGCGCGGAGAGGCGGCGTGCGTGTGCCAGCATTGCGAAGGATAGAATTATCGAGAGGACTTGTTTCCACCGGGTCTTGTGAGACCATCATTCCTTTAGAAATGCAGTTGATTACCTGCTGATTGCGGTTTATTTACCGAACCTGTTCATGTTAGGTTTAAAACGAACCAAACCTAATCCAGTACATGTTCTTATCCTATGCATTCTTTTAGAAGTCGGATAAGAACCAATCTTACTCAGATTCAGACATGGGTCAGATTCTTTTCTTCTTTGTTCGAGTTCAAGGTGAAGCTGTATGGTCGCTAAGAAGCACGTGACTACTGTCGCCGTCGCTCTCTGTCTTCAGATATCGTACGCCGCTCTCTCCACACGATGCCGAGCAGCAGCATGATCAGCAGCGACCCTCAGGAGGTGGGTTCAAGAGCCACCGCCTCGGCGACCATCACCAAGATCGTCGATGACGACAGCGACGCCGAGGCCTATGTGCAGTACGTCATCTGGGTCGTCGCTGGAGTGTTTGTTGGCGTCGCGGTCGTCGCGTCCATCAAGCTCATCCGCGGCCACCTAAACAACTTCACGAAACCTATCGTGCAGAGCAAAGTGAGTTGGCTCCTTGAGAGCTGCTGGAGATTGTTTCTTATCCACCGCACTGACTGCTGATGAGCGTCCCTGCAGATTGTCGGTATTCTGTGGATGGTGCCAATCTACGCGACCGACTCGTGGTTGTCGCTGCGGTTCAAAGTCTGTACACGCAATGTCAAAAGATTCTCTTTCCCTCTGGGCCGAGCTCACGAACCATTCCACTTGCAACAGGACTCGGCGTTGTACTTGGATCTGCTTCGCGATTCGTACGAAGGCTATGTGATCTACCTCTTCCTAGCACTGATGATTGCCTATCTTGGTGACGGAAGCAATGAGCGCGTGCTCCAGGTTCGTATACGATATAGGTCATGATAGGCAATATGGGAAATCTCATCGACGGCGCACCTTCTAGGTGCTTCGAGAACTACCGGACCTCGAGCATCCGTGGCCACTTAATCGCTGGAACGCACCGATCCGCATGGGGCCTGCCTTTCTGCGTGACTGCAAAATGGCGACTATGCAGTTTGTCGTGCTCAAGCCGCTCATGTCGTTCTTCGCCATCTTGCTCGAGATCAACGGCGTGTACGACCAGGGCAACTTTAGTATGAAGAAGGGCTACCTCTACACGAGTCTGATCGTCAACTGCTCCATCACGTACGCCTTCTACTACCTCGTGCTTTTCTACCTCGCGCTGGGCGACCGCTTGAAGCCCTACAATCCCGTGCCCAAGTTTCTCTGCATCAAGGCCGTGCTCTTTCTTTCGTTCTGGCAGAGTGTCGTGCTCGCCTTTCTCTCGCGGTTCCAAATCATCCACGAGATCGGTTCGTGGAGTGTCGAGAACGTGACTACGGGCATCAACAATCTGCTCATTTGCTTTGAGATGTGCTTTGTCGCCCTCGCGCACCACCACGCGTTCCCGTACACGCCATATGTCGGCTTCTCCTCGACCGCCCACCGCACGAGCCTGCTCGCTGAGCATTTCTCGATTGAAGACGCGGTGCGGGACTTCAACGAAGTCATGCCCGTCGTACTGCCGACTCCGTTCAAGCCGGGCGCGTCGACCAGCCGGAGCAAGAAGAACCTCCCACAGGTGCAGCCGCGGGATCTCTACGCACCACCACCGCCCGAGCAAGTCGGTCTGCTGAGTGAAGAGAGCGAGAGCGTCGATGGGGCGGCGTCTTCCATCGCGAGCGATTCGGCGGCCCAGAAGCGCGGATGGCGCCTGTGAGGTGCAGTGTACAACGGCAAGCCAGCGAGAGCATACAATAGTAAATATATTGATTCAGCTTCGACTTTCGGACCCGTGCAACAGCGGGACTACTGTAAAGCCACTGAGTCGAGATTTGACAACGGGCGTTTCAAACCCACCGGAACAGCGTTCATGTCACTTGCCGCTCGGTCCCATTCCGCATCTCGGTGGTCCAAGAGCCGCTCGAGTATCTCCTTTGAGCCAGAGATCAGAGAACGAAAAAAAACCCACAAAAACGCGTGGTTACAAAAGTGGGATTGTGAGGACATCTCGACGTCCTGACTGGTCAAGGGGAGCCCTTGAGCTCGAATCCAGTGGACTGGCCTCGCGCTGCCGCTTCTCTTTGTCGCGTGTGGGGAAGGACGGGAGGGACGCGCGTCTGTGGCACCAGCACTGAAACCGACTTGGCTCCTTCCTGGGAAAGTGGATGTGAGTCATCCGCAAATACTTCACAGTTAGATGAGAATTTCAGCCAATAGTTATCTCCTCAGTCACATTTATGTCCAATCATAGCACCACCGGAATTTCTGATCACTCACCCCTTTTTCTTCACAGACAGGTCCACCCGTCTGTTGGGCTGACGTTGCCACAACGGCGCATTGCTTTGAAGCGGCACTGGACGGGATCACCCCCGCGAGGGGCTCCACTCTCGTTACCCACTGGTCCCGTATGTGTTCGGAGACTCGTGCGTGTCTCTCGCAACGGTACCGTTCCCCATTGTGTGGGGCAGCGATGAGTGATCCGCAAATGCCTGCGGCCGGCGTGGGTGGGTTGTCTCTCCCCAGCGCGGCGGCCGATCTCACTCTTCCTTTTGCCTCGCATCAGCCACCAAGTGGCTCTTCACCCACTCCAGTCTTCTTCTCCTTCGATCCGCTATGGCGCTCCGTCCCAGCACTGTCAAGATCATCAAGGCCACTGCGCCCGTACTCGCCGAGCACGGCTACGCCATCACGTCGACCATGTACGGCCGCATGCTGCCCAACAACCCCAAGGTCAGTGAACTCTTCAACCCGACCCACCAAGTCAAGCTCCCAGGCGACAGCGTCGCGAGGCAGCCGCTCGCGCTCGCGCAGTCGGTGCTCGCGTACGCGCAAAACATCGACAACCTCGGCGCGCTCGGCCCGGCCGTCGAGCGCATTGCCCACAAGCACGTTGCGCTCCACATTCTGCCCGAGCACTACCCCGTCGTCGGCGAGAACTTGCTCTGGGCCATCAAGGAAGTCTTGGGCGACGCAGCGACGCCCGATATCATGGAGGCGTGGGGCGAAGGCTACCAGTTGCTCGCTGACATCTTCATTGACCGCGAGCGCGAATTGCGTGAGGTCAAGGGCCAGCAACCCGGCGGCTGGGAAGGCTGGCGCGAGTTTGTCGTGGCCAAGAAGACGGCCGAGTCGTCCGAGGCCATGTCGTTTCACCTCAAGCCAAAGGACGGAAAGGGCATTTTGAGCTTTCTGCCCGGCCAATACATTGGCATCCGCGTCGAGCTGCCGCACATGACGACGCAGCGCAACTACTCGCTGTCGAACGCGCCCAACATGGGCGAGTACCGCATCACGGTCAAGAAAGAAGGCCCGGCCATGACGGGATGCCCCATGGGCAAGGTCTCGAGCTACCTGCACGACGAAATCAAGGAAGGCGACGTGCTCAAGCTCACGGTGCCCAGCGGCGACTTTTTCCTCGACGTCGACCACGACAAGCCCATCGTGCTGCTCAGCGGTGGCGTGGGCATCACGCCCGTGGCCTCCATGGCCCAGTTCCTCGCCAACAAGAACCTGCCCAACAACGTGACCATGGTCAACTGCAACCGCTGCCCGCAGTCGGCAGCGCTCGGCGCCGAGCTCCATCAACTCGTCGGTGGTCGCGACAACTTCAAGGTTAAGACGATTTTCGACTCGAGCAGCCTTGGCGACGCCAAGGGGTTCCTGACCAAGGACATCTTGGCGTCGTACGTTGGCGCCAACGCGACGGACTCGCACTACTACTTCTGCGGTCCTCCGGCCTTCATGTTGAACGTGCACCACATCCTGGGCGAGATGGGTGTGCCTGCCGAGCAGATCCACTACGAGTTCTTCGGCCCGCACGACAGCACCTGAGCATCAGCTCCATAGCTCTACCATGTATTTCCATATACCTATCTTTGTAATTACCTGACTGAGAAAAAAACTGCGTTTTCAGAATGGCTATCGTCTCGTCTTGACGTACGGAGTGGCGGACTAGTTTCGTGCGAGTGGCTGTTCTTTCTTGATGGCAAAGTCGCTCAGGTCGTCCTTGCCAGTGAATCGGAGACCCTTTTCGTTGGCGAGATGCAGCATGCAAATGAAGTAGAACGAGACCGTGACGTTCGAGGGAACCTACAGCGGAAACGCATTGCGTCAATGCCAATAGCAAAATCTCGTCCGAATGAAAAATCTCCAGTCTACCTTTCCGGCGATGCCATGCACCACATTCTCGAATGTCGTTGGCTCAAAGTTATTGCTCGACGTGGCATCGTCATCCGAACCCTCCGGCTCGGGCTCGACGGTATCACTGTGCCGGGATTTTCGCTTCCCCAGCAGAGCCGTCTCGGACTCCAAATGGCTCCACAAACTCGTCTTGAGTTTCTTCACGTCGACTCGTTTCGCGACGCGCTCATAGTGGACATCCACTTTCTCCACGACACGCTCGGCTGTGATGAGGTTGGCAGTCGAGAAGAACCCAGTGCTTCCCTCTCGATCCATTTCATTGTCGCTTTCATCGTCGTCGCTGAACCTGCCAGCTCCGAAGTCGAGGCCGTGGTCTTCATCATCGTACGCGAGATTATCGGCATCCGCCAAACCGGGATCACTGGCCGAAGGTACGAGAGTGTCGTCGGCTTCCATACCTCGAGATGGTTGCAAGCGGCGATGGAACAACTGCAGCCGTGGCTTCAAAAAGTGGCGGAAAAAGATGTTTGACTCAATATGTGCGTCCACGGGGAACACCAACTCGGCCGATTTCTGCATCTGCCGCTTCACGACAAGCTTCGTCAAACACGTCGATCCGGTCGCCTTTGGAGCCTTCAACAGCTTCGCGAGATCTGGCACATCGGATGAGAGGAAATCGACAAACAGCGACTTCTTCTCGCCTGCTAACGTCGAGCTCTTTTTTGCCTGTGGCTTTCGACCGCGCTTGGCAGGGGCAGCACTGGTTCCTTCTTCCTGTTCGTCAATAAATGCAAGCATTGCTGCGGGTAGCCGGCGTGTACCCTTGAATTTGAGGTGGCTCGGGCCGGCCCAGTTCTTCATCATCTTGGTGTCAAAGTACGAGTAGTCGCTCTTGTCGTTTGATTCGGTTCCTTCGGCCTCGAGAATGACGGACCGCATCAGTGCCGTCTCAATCATCTGTGAGTACGCGATATCCTCTTCGTTCTTCACGGAGTCGTCCTCCATCTGCGCGCGGAAGTAGTCCGCCGCACTCTTGACCACAACTGGCTTGGGTTCGTTCCTCGGGTTTGTCACTGGGTCCACATGTCGCTCTGTGACTGGTTCGTTGTCGTCGGCATGCTCATTTGCGTTCGTATCCACATCCGCATCCACCACCGAACTATTCATTTGATTTTCGTCGACCGAAGCGGAAGCATCTGTCGCCGACACGCACGACGCGGCATCCGCGTCTTCCATCTCGACATCCATGTCGTCACCTCCTCCGTATTCGACGGGATCATCGTTGGGGTCGTTGTTCTCGTCGTCGTCATCATCATCATCATCCTGGTGGTCGTATCCGCCGTCCGCTTCATCGATGGGGGCCATCTCGGATGCGTCTTCCATTACAGTATCTTCATCGTCGTTCTCAACGCTGGCAGTCGCAACCGAAAAGCTCTCGTCAGTGGCCATGGGCGTCGCTGGAACGAATGCGCCTTCCTCGGGAGATTTCGGACGTCGTGCTTTCATCATCAGCATCGACTTCTGTAGCACAATCCTCGGTTGCGTCGTGGTCGGGTCCCGCAATTCTTCGATTTGTTCGTAAAGACGACTAAGCGGTGGACACATCGCCACCGACTGCAAGCATACCGAAGAACATTAGCTTCACAGAGGGAAACAAACACGGGAGAGACTCAACCTACCGTCACATCCTTCGAGAAGCACGAAAGCTTGCCCAGACTGGAGAGATCAATCCTCTCTGGCTTCGGAGGTACTAACACAGGCTCTTCCTCAGCAGACGTCGACTCCTCGTCGTCTACTTTCTTCACCTTCCTCTCGATCGGCTTTCGGGTCGTCAGATGAACATCGGCAGAATTAAGAAGAATCTTTGCACCGTCGTAGACGCCAAGGTTGGCGAGCAGCATGCCCTTGGCACCACCTTCATCAAACGTTTGCGACATCTACAAATTATACTCCACGTGAGCACATAAAAACCGTACAGATCGTACAACGACCAGCTCAAACAACAAACCTTGTGGAAAAGCGGATCCGGTTCAAAATCCAGCTCGTAGCTCTTCAACGTAATGTTGTTGAGATTCTTCTCAATCGTTTTCGCGGCACTGGCCGGCTTCCGAGAAGTCTTCTTTTTACCCTTGCGCTGAGTTCCTTCTTCCCCATCTTCCCCAGCCTCGCCGTCCTCATCATCCTCATCTCCTTCTTCATTGTCTAGGGAAAGAGCGTACACTGATCATTCTAATCCTGATTCATCCAGACTTGGTATGTAAATCTGGTGGCACATACCTGCCCGTTTCTCACCGCCCGACCGTGAGAGGTTCTCCAGGATCTTATACGACGACGTCCACGTGTCATCCACGCGATACGAATAGATCTTGATACTCGCGTCCAGCGTACAACTCGCTTTTTGAAAGTTGAACGTGTCGGGATCCTCAATCACTCCGGGTCGCTCGACCCTACAAGACGCCCTTTAGCCCAGACAATCTAACACTCCCCATCGCAGCACAAATAGAGAGGGAACGTACTGCGGCGCCGCGAGAATGTCTTCCATGTGGTCAATAAGATGGAGCGACCACGTATTCTTGATGTTGATTTTCTACAAGCGATCCCACCGTTAGCTCGACCATCCAGCAGCCACACAGCCCCAGTGGACATAACGCGCACATTCTCCGAAGACATCTTGATGATCGTTGAGTACATGTCGCTAATGTACTGGCGGCTCGCCGGCGGCTCATTGTCTTCGCTGCCCGCGCCACCATTGCCCAATAGGTTCTTGGTGGAGGGCGTCAACGACTGGCGCCGCTTCTGAAACACGAGCGACTGGCGACGCCGCCGACGGCGCGCGAGCTCAGCCTCCTCTGGCTCATTCGTAGTCGCGCTTTGCGCCACGCGCTTGCTCTTTGGGGCGCCCGCGGTTTCTGATGTCGGCGCATTTTTGTCGTCATCGGCGGCGCCCGTTTCCGGGTCTTCCACGTCGCTCTCGAGAGCCACAGCGGCCACGTCCGGCAGCTCGTCCATGGGCTCGTCATGCTGGACAGTCTGTTCGTTCTCTTCATCGTCGCTGTCGTCGCGACGGCGCTTGGTGCGTGCGCGTCGAGCCATGCTTCTGGGGGGGGGGG
>JAADWA010000269.1:0-35516 GCA_023335935.1 Pythium phragmiticola | reverse complement strand
CTACATTTGTACTGAAGTTGAAATACAGAGTGGATATTCCACCAGTAGAGAACAATGACGTGGATGGCACGGGATGATTTTCGACGATGTGATGCGGCGTTAATGTCGTGGACGGACGAGTCGTGCGCTGAAAACGATGAGCAGCTGTTTCCAGTCTCCATACGTGGCTGCCACGTGTGGAGACTGGAAGCAGCTGCTCATCACGGCAGGCAGCGCCACTGGTAGGAAAGACATTCACACTCGCGATACGGTACATACTATTATAATAGTAGTAATGGATTCCGCGACTCGGCTTCTCCGAATCGGCGCTGCAACATGAGGAACCGTACGCTGTAGATGTGTGCTAGGGTTTAGCAGTGACCTCGCGGAGAACTAAGCAAGTGCGTTTCGTTGATGTGGGTGAGACAGAGACCCGGACGCAGTTGGTTAGACAGACAGACAGACAGACAGACAGACGGACAGACAGTAGACCACTCAGAGAGGACCATAGCTCTCGACTTGCACTGATAGTCAATAGGTAGGAAGTGTGCAGGTGTTCCTGCCCGGGCCTGAGTGAGGCGTTGTAGTGCTCCCAATGCAGTGCTGTACTGTACATCGGGACCGCTTTGACCCATAGCCTCCTAGTCTCTGGGGTGCCTGGCCACTAGTCCGGTGGACTCTGGCGTGCCTGGCCACTAGTCCGGTGGACTCTGGCGTGCCTGACCACACGTCCATGTGGTCCCGATCTCAGTCTGCATGTACCGGTACAAAAGTGAGAAGGGATAGTTCAATGGTTCAACGTCTGAGTTGCACTGTGTACTAGTATTGTACAATGTACTGTAGTGGCGTTCGCGACGCAAGCGTTGGAGCATCGCTTGTCGCTGGTGCTTCGTCAAGTAGCGCGCATTGGACTGTACATTCGACACTCATTGACCATAAGCTTCAACTTCAACTTCAAGATACCACAACTGGGCAGAATGACGCCATAGCTCGATAATTGAACTATTACTGTACAGTAGAACCAGATTTCAGTGCCATCCTTGTCACACTGACGCATCGTTTGGTTCGGAGAAGTTCCACAAAGCGGGGTATGGTCACGCGATCAGTCACTACTTTGAGAAAGTACTATCGACAGTCTTCACTAGGGTCTGAGCCCCTGAAGCTCAAATGACGAAGCGCGTTGGCATGGATTCGCTTGCATGTGAGCTCGTCGCTCGGCTCGTCTCCGCTTCCCGTACAGTAGTTCTACACTAGATATGGGTCAGAATCTGCAGCTGGTCATCCTGCAGCACAGTTTTTTTTTATCTCCCTGCACCGCATCTAGCTCCGGTAACAGTTCTGTGTGTGACGTTGCAAAATGTAGCCATGTCCTGACTCTGCACTGTTGAAGCTGTCTTCAGTTCTATTCGCAAGAGAGGGCTCCTAAAAAGGTTCTTTTGAATACCCCCCTTCCGCTCTTGAAGCACTCCATGCTAGTGTGCAGTGTACCCCATCCAGTCAAACTTTTGATTATGCCGTCAGTCTCGATCCGCCAACATCAATCTCTGCGCATATTACAACGAGTATTACAACGAGTTTCTCAGTGATGACAGACGATGACTGTCAAGTATAGTCCAATATGCGCTATTCGACGAAGTGCGTACTGTACAACGAAGCACCAGCGACAAGCGACGCTTCAACGTTTGCGTCGCGGGCGTCACTGCAATACTGTGTCTAGTACCGGTACGCATGAAAAACACTATGACGCAGACGTTCCTCCGGAAGAAGCACAACTTTGTACATGAAGACTGAGAGTCCACCAAATCGCTGACCACGCACACCAGAGACTAGTATAATAGGACGACTACGCTACGGGCCTAGACGGTCCCGATGAAATGACCAGCGTTTCGTCTTCTGCTCTTTCTGTCGAGTCATTCACGATGGAAGGTCTGATGTACAGCGCTGTAAGCACTTGGATGGGGAGAATGAGGGAGGGATATTTTGCTATCGTTCAGTGTTTCCAGAATCGTATTAGGACTAAGATAACCCCTCGAACCAGAGGCGCTCGCGGCTTTGACTTCGCCGGGCGCCTACCACGATCGGGCATTGGTGTTTCACACTGCCATTGTCGGTCGGGGTGCGGCCATCTATCTGTAATCACATGCCTTCAACGCCGAGTTGTGGGGCTTCCACTATGACGGATCGTTTGCGTGGACTCATAGTAGCGGTACCTTTACTGGGCGACGCAGATTCGGAGAAGCCAACTCGCGGAATCCATTATCGTGGGTCCCACAGCTAGCGAACGTGCGCAGATTCGATTGCTTCAAGCTATGAGTGGCAGTGCTACCATCACGGCCCGTAGCAATGGACCACTGGTAGCGACTGTTCAAACAGCTGTCCAATGGTGCAGCTTGATGCCCAATGCTGGTTGCCCATCTTATAAGTTTCAGTGCACGACTCGTCAGGCCACGACCATCGTGAACTAATGTACATACATTGTCGTATATTATTCCGTGTCACTCAGGAATTTCCATGGAGTGTACTTCAAATACCGTGCATGCTTCTTTATTTAAATAGCTAGTATCTCAAATGTAGTGCCAGGTAGCCTTCGTTGGCGGCCGCGATACCTGGTAGTAGCTCACGATCCCCACGTGACCACGTGATCAGCCACTACTTTGAGAGAAATACTACAGTATACACCCTCGTCACGAGGGTTTGAGGCCAAAGAGTGTAAGTGATGATGCTCGTTGGCATGGGTCAGTTTGCAGGGGAGCTCGTCGCTAGGCTTGTCTCCTCTTCCCGCATAGTAGTTCTCGACATGGGTGACAATAGGATCTGCAGCAGGCCAGTATGCTCCTCTCTTTCTCTACCGCATCAAGCCTCAGTAAACAGTTCTCTGTGTTTGCCAGACGTTGACGAATGCAGCCATGTCCTGACTCTGCATTGTTGACCTGTAATCCATTTTCTCAGACGTTGAACCATCGAACGGAAGAAACTTCGAATAATTCATGAACACTGGAGTCGGGATCCCACCGATGGTTCGTCTGCGTGGAAAGATCAATTTGTATGTGTTGCGGCATCGATTCAGAGAAGCTCAGTCGCGGAATCCATTATCGCGGGTGAGTGCCTGCCCGACAGGAAGCGCACATGCACAGATTCGATTCCCAGCCCCGAGATCATTGCCACAGGTAATGTTCTTGGTTTAGAAGCCATCAGTGCCGGCTTCCATTTTTTCGATGACCTTAGGCGGTTCGATGAGGTGGTGTTGTATCACGATCATTCAGGGGAGTCCCTCACAGGCCGGCTCTCGAGTCAGCCCTGCCCAGCAACAAACACCCCAGACTGAAGCGGGTCACGTAGAATAAAGATCCGAGCTGGAGGAGATTCTCATTCCCAAATCTGCTCGCCAAGCATCAAGTCCAACCAACCACCACGCCAAAACAACACTCTTAACTCGACAAACATGAAGCTTTTTACGACATTCGCGGCTGTACTCGTCGCGATGGCTGCACTTCCTCTCGACCATGCCGTTCAAGCCAGCATCATCTCCGCGCAGGGACCGTCGCCGGGAGGCTCCGGCCATCGCAGCCTCCAGACCGACGCAGCGGGACCCTCTCCGGGAGGCTCTGGTCACCGCACCCTCCAAGGTGACGTAGTGGGACCGTCGCCGGGAGGCTCCGGCCATCGTCGCCTTCAGACCGACGCAGCGGGACCCTCTCCGGGAGGCTCTGGTCACCGCAGCCTTTAGGGCGACGTTGATTGCAGGCCGTATTGTTACAAGCCTGGCGATGGGTATGACGACCGCGACTTCAAGGTGGGGGCAGGGGCAGAAGGAAGAATGGGCGCATGTTGCCTCGACGGCTGCGTTCAACGGGGACTGACGTCGTGCTACGCGATTCGTGATCACCAGTTTTTATGTCCGAAAACAGATATTCAGCACGTTTATGCATATCTCGTAGTACTATTCTGGTAGCATTAGAATAGTAGTACAGGTACACTCCCAATAGTGATGGCATGTTGATACTTTCACAATTGCATTACTCATCCGTCCTGACTTCCGAATTTCCAAGTCGAGCACAAGTGGCCCAGCACCTCACACGACACCACACCCGGCAATACGAGCCCAACGACGCATCAGCAGACGATCATATGCCCGCTTGAGATAGCCCGCTGCATGAGGGGAGCCGACGTTCCATGAGGTCTAGGTCCTAGGCATATACCACTAGATCCTAGAGTCTAGGATCTAGTGGTATATGTCTAACTTCAGGGTGGAAGATCGCCACCGATGGATGCACAAAATGCGCGGGCACGGATCGGAGCTGGACACGAAGTGTCCAGTCTGTCCTCCGAATCTGCACCAGATCGAGTAGATCCACAGCTCCGCGGGGGAGTGCGGGAAGCGGAGGTCGAAGGCCGCGGGCTTGAAGACTTCAGAATCGTTCCATATTCGGTACCCGTCCAAAATGTTTGAGCCCTTGAACAATCCCAGAAGATGTGCTGCGCGCGTCCCCCGTTCTTCTCA
Source organism: Pythium phragmiticola (assembly GCA_023335935.1). NCBI lineage: Eukaryota > Oomycota > Peronosporomycetes > Pythiales > Pythiaceae > Pythium > Pythium phragmiticola. The sequence goes on along the minus strand of JAADWA010000269.1, from coordinate 31,036 downwards.
GTCGGGCAGTGCGGGCAGCCGTGCCTATGATGCGCACGATCCTATCCGGAGAATCGATCTCCTTACTCATGACCTCCCGATCTCGGACCAGCTGGGCGGCCGGGCTCAACGCCGGTGCGTCGACGCTGCTGTGGACGCGCGGTGTGACTAGATTCTACAGCCGAGCGAACGGGTCAAGCGTGGGATGAGAGTCAAACGTAGCGGCCGCGTGACCAACCGCTTTCGCCGCTCGGGTCGCGGTGCGTTCGCTGGTGACGCCCGAGACCTTCCAGGGGGATTCAATTGGTTCATTTGTGTTCACTTCTTATCTGCTACTCGAAACGACAGCCGCGCGATGGATCGCCTTGATGTGAGATTTGAGGAGGCCGAGATTGCGTCCGATCTGGACCGAGATGGGAGACACGTGAAAAGGCCCATGTTTCACGCTGCTGCGAAGGGCCCAATGCGTGGTAGAAGACAATCGATCCGTCAACGATGAAGCTGTTGACCACTTTTGCACAAGCCTCCAATTCACGTTTCGGAACACTATTTTGCATTAGAATTGAGCCCTCTGCAATGCTCAGTGGTGATGGAGTTTGTTCGCATGGCCACTGGTATGAGTTCACCAGCAACATCGGTGAAAGCCGTTATACTCATCGCTCAGATCCATCTTAGAAGTCTGGGCACCGCGCCTCGCCCGTTCATAGTCGTGGAGATACAATTGGAGACACTAGTAAACTTGCGCGCTAGTGAGTATGCGCTTGCTTCGATCTCGAAATGCTGAGCACACTGTGGAAGATCGTTCTGTGGAAGGGAAAAACCGCCATCGTTCCCGACTGCTCGATAACTTACTTAGGAACTGTAGTCGACCAACGCGCAGCACAGGTCGTTCGCATATACAATGTGATACTTTTGTACAGTCCTCTAGCGTTGGCTCCACGAGAGGACTGAGTGCCGTTGAAGAATGCATATCGATAGTTACGGGTGTGTCGTGAGGGAAATGAATGATCTGTGGTAGATGGTTCCCACCTCCTTTTCCGCTCTCGCCAGACCTCCTTTTCCTCAAGCACCCCAGTCTCAACCAGCTCACCGCGATGAAGCTGCCTGGAGGTGTCGCATAAGGTAAATGTAGAAAAGGTAGCCATGTACCGGTTATGCACAACATGGAGCTTCGGAGATGCTTCGTCAAAACGTCCCGATTGGGGCATGGGTCGGGTGGCCGGATGCGGTCATACAACGTAAAGGGTCTGCATCACCAGAAACAACAGAAGACTTCTCGATGTGGCGTTGCAAATCTGTGGTGATCGATCACGGGGGGGAGAAGTTCCCTGGGAACAGAGTGCCCTGCTTGCCGCGTGGATGATCCACAGTATGGATATGCGACACCTTCCACATGCAGCGTCAATACAGTACTGTACTCCTGAACGACAATCCACTCCACGTGCGGTATTAGACCATCCGAAATAAAGAGGGAGACACTCACCAGTCTGGTACGAAACAATGGAGGAGGACGAAGCATCGAACCCACCGAAGAAAAAACGAGGGCGGCGAAGGCCCGTCAATGGAAACAACACAAGATACTTCGAGCCCTCGCGTACAAATCAAGGGCTCGTTGAGGACGAGCAACACACCGTTCATTGTCGGAGACGAGCGAGGGCTCAGCAGAGGCCAGTATCATTGTATGTACTGTATGATTCCCCCATTATTAGACGACGACACTGACGCAAAGTACAACATTACTCATCCTTTGCAGCACTTAAGTGGGTGTCTCACCGCCAAAGAGACCCGATCAAATGTTAACACCGGTGCGGGTATTAATAGTAGTACCCGTATCAAATTGCCTTCAAGTCCTGGAACGAGTGCCGTATCACAATCCACTGCGACTGCAGGTTCCTGGCTCTGTGAATTTGAACATCAATTCTTTTGTCTGATCTCGGATTGGTCACGGCTCTTCCATCGACAATACTGAAGAGTGGACCAGATTATGTATTGTGGATTGTAAAGGATCGACTCGCCTCAATACGTTCAGTCATTGTTGCCACCTGATTTTGGTTTGATGGCTTCTTCGTTTGGTGGCTTCTTAGCGAAAGCCAGCATATATGAGTACACATGTATTAGTACTTATTCCCCCAGTAAAAGACAGTCCACATTCATTGCATGTGTACTTATATATGGAAATTCCTCGAAAGCTAGTCCCTGGCTCAGGTCGACGTTCAGACAACCTTGGTTGTTTGAATGCCATCTTCTCATGCACTTGGTGAGTTGTCTATCAAAACATGTATTATTACAAGTTATCATGTTTGAAGTACAGAAAAACCTCACATCGATATATATATCATTTCCAGTAATGCACATTGCATAAGAGAGAATATAGAAAGGTGCTTCTTAGAGACTGCCCAGGTGCGTCATCCTGCATGGCAGTCTGACAGATGACATATGACAGTCTGATCGTATCTATCCAGCAGTGCACCGACTGCTCGTGGCATAAGAAGCATGCCAACGGCAGCGGAGACAAAGGAGACCAAGTGCAATCCATTCCCGAATTTGCTCAGCAAGCCTCAAACCAACTACCTCCAAGACTCGATCGGCAATGAAGCTCTTCACGACTCTCGCGGCTGTGCTCGTCGCGGCGTCTGCGCTGTCGCTCGACAATGTTGTGCACGCCAACGGCGTGGCCCCTCTGACTGGCCGCCGCCTTGTTGACCACCACGAACACGGCCATATCCACCACAAGGGAGGGCGTCGTCTCCACGAAGGTGGCGAGGGCGTGAATGAGGAAGGCGACTGGGGCCACGGAGAAGACGAAGGCGGAGAGAACAGCGAGCGCCGCCTCCAACACGGCCAGATCCACCCCGATCCTCCGAAGTGGGGGCAGGGAGGGCGTCGTCTCCATGGTGACGGTGACGGCCACGGCTACGAAGGTGGCGAGGGCGAGAACGAAGAAGGTGAATGGAGCAACGGTGAGGGCGAGAACGAGGAAGGTGAATTCTCCATCGATGGCGACGATCAGGGCAGTCCGGACGAACAGCGCCGCAACCTTCGGTCGGCGTAAGCTACAGACCGTTTCCGTGTCCAAGACACATCGCTTGTAGTTTTATTCATGTTGCGTTGTGCGAGTAGTCCATAAGTCTCCATGTTAACGATGCTGGCTTTCTCGTGCGTACACATCCTACTGGTTATACTCCCAGTTTCAAGGAGGCTGCGGTGTGTACACAAAATCGATCCAACGCCATGCAGCTTGTACACGAGCGACGCTATTGATCATGGCCATCCGAATTCCTCCTCCAGCCAGAGAACCATACAAACACTACAGTAACGTTACTACAAATGAGGGGAGACTCCCATCATGGGAGTCTCCACATGGGACCCATGATCATCGCCTTCGCCGAACTTTCACTGAAAGCCGCAACAGAAGGCAAGTCATTTTTGTGAGTTCAGAAGCACTTCGCCTCTATATCAGTATGTTTTACTAAAAATTGACGAATCCAATGGATTAAGAACTTTGGCTCCAAAGTCGCAACATCTGTTTTGTGAGTTACAGTAACACTACACCTCTATATCAGTAAATTATGCTACGTGTAGACTGATCCAATGGATTAAGAACTTGAGATCCTTGTCGTGCAATCGATCCGGTTTTTTTTCTGACCGTGTGTTGCGTTCCAGACGTTGAACGAGTCCAGAGCCTGTGGTCTCAATTGTTTGATCGTGGGGGTCCACGTACTGTGAGTGCCGAATGCACTAGCGTGGCCCGTCTTTCCATGGGCGAGTTGCGTGCGAGGGGTGGCCGCTCAGCTCACGCTGGAGGGTGCTGCTCCATATCGTCACTCCCCAATCTCCAGGACATCCAACACCTCCAAGCAACTCGCTCTACAATGCAGGTCTTTGCCACGGTCGCCTTCGCGCTGGTCGCTCTCGCCACGGTCTCGCCCGCCGCTGTCGCTATGGATGCTGCCAAGGGCGTCGCGCGCCCCGCCGACGAGTTCACGTTCAACGATGTCTTTCCGGCCGAGCGTCGCCTCGAAGACACGACGGAGGAAGCGGCGCCGATTGCGCCGCTTATCGACGCTGTGTACTTCACGACCGCTCCCCCCGCCGTCTCGTCGGCGCCGCCGTCGGGCAGTCGGTCGGCCGACGTCACCGACGTCACCGACGCTGGCGACGACGACAACGACACTGACGCCGACACTAGCCGCCGCAACCTGCGCTCGCTCTAGACGAACGTCGTACACAAGGGGCTTGCTTCCCCCTTCTATTTTATGTGATACCTCAATATCAGTATTTCTACACTGCAGTTTGCAGTGCGACATATTCCACCATCTTGGTCTACTGGATAGTGAGCTCTTAGGCCCGAGTGTTTGCGATCATCTGCACGCCGCAGATCCCCAGCCGCGGGTGGTGACGACGCGAGCATCGCTCCGTCAGTGTCAGCGCGTCTCGCGACATGGCAGATCCACACCGCCCGCATGCTCACTGCCATGGCGCCACGTGCCACCTGCGTCAACATGGTTTGTACCGGACCCGTAAACTCTACGACCAGTGAGACGGAGAATAGTCACTGCTTCGCACAAGGTTCTCAAACCACAACGGTCACCCTTCGATGTACTCGACGTATGTGAGATCGGACGGCCGCCACGCCTTGTCCTCCTCGTTCCACGCTTCCTTGCCGGCGACTTTCGCGGCGATCGCGTGCTTGACCAGGTACTGCATCGCCGGTTTCCCGACCATCATCTCGAGCGTCGCTGCTGCTGTAGACGAAGAAGATGAAGACGACGCCATGGCCGCCATGGCCTGGCGCGCGCGAAAGCTCGTGGCACGCTCAAGTTGGACGGGCAGCACGCCCGTGTCTTCGACGATCGTCGTGCTCTTGGCCAGCGTCTTGCCTAGGTGCTTGACGACCATTTGCGTCTGCGTAGGGCGACACACCGTGAGGCAGCCAAAGCCCTCATCGCGCAACGCTGAGTGGCTCAGCTTGACTACCGTGTTGCAGCCGCACACGTACACGAGATGAAACTTGAACGCGGGGAAATGGGACTCGCACATGTCGCGCACGTGCGTGAGCGTGCTGAGGTAGTCGAGCACGCGGCGCCGCGTGATCTCCCACTTGTCGACTTCGATCCACGACGACGAGGCCACGGCGGCCTCAATGGTCGCGAGCCGGTGGCGCTTCGGGATCATCTCGTGCGGGTTGCGGCGGTTCTTGACGCGCACAAACGTGTCGTGCGACGGCGAAAGGAAGGCGCCCACGACTGGAAACGTGTAGTTGCTCTCGACAAACTGCCGCGCAACGTAGAACGCGCGGAGATGGAGCATGTGGATCGGATTGTACGCGCCGCTCGAGACGAGCACGATCACGTTGAGCTTGTCCTTGGAGGAGGACACTGAAGAAGACGACCGTAGCGATTCGAGATTGCGTGCGATCTTCTGGAGTGGGTACTGGATACTCCACACGGGGTGATGACGCGGCAGCTGCTCGATGGCACACTGGTGGCGGAGCTTGTGCTTCGACGGTGATCCGTTCTGCAAGAGATACGTGAGCTTATCGTTGACTTGCGACGGGTCGTCCAGCGATTCCACGCTCAGCAAGAGCGCGATCACGTCACCCATCTCGGCATCCACGAGTTTCTTGAGTAGAACGAGCTGTTGCCGTAGGAACAGCTACAGTGAGTCACCTCCAAAACGTACGATTTATAGAACCACTTGCTATACGCACATCGTCTTCGGTGAGCTGGACCGCTGTGCTCACGCGTTGGAGAATCTGATACAGCCGCTGCCGCTGGGAGATTGCAAAGCTCGTGTCGCCGTCGAGCTCGAGAGTGATTTTCGCTTGCTCGCGTTGTGGGGAAGACGTCGAAAGAATTGATGACGTCGGTGATGGCGGGTTCTCGGTCTGTGGGGAAGACGACAAGTTGAGATCCACGTGAGCCGTCGTCGATTCACCGACGGGTGCCAGGAGGAACTTCGATGGAGATGTTGGCAGAAGCACGAGCGGCGGCGCAATTGGCTTGCGGCTGAAAATGAGCTCCGGTGCGGTGGCAATGACCCGATGATCCAGTCCTGGGGACGACGCGGAGCCGATGAGGAGATGAGGACTTTTCAGATCTATTGTCGATCGGATCCCATCGATAGAAGTTGTGTCTCCGAGATTGGTAGTGACGGCGTCGTGTGGTAATGGCGGCAATCTGCTCTTGCTTGGTGTGTACGCAGGCGATAGGGTCTCGACCTCGTGGCGCGCCAGCCTCGTCTCTAGTTCGTAGACCCGGGACCGCAGCGCGTCCAGTTCGGCGACATTCTTGGCAAGCGACCGCGGCGTCAACGTCTGGAGGATCGGGTCTTCGTGGAGCGGGTGGATCTGGAGGTTGCTGCGCCGCTTGTCGTTGCTCGTGGTATTGATCGCGATTGGGGGAGGTCGAGTCGACTCGTCACGATGCTCTGGATTTGTCGTCACAGCGTACTCGCCACTTGCCATTGTTGCCGACACCGGGAGTCGTCTCTTCATTCGTATCCTTGAGCGTGCCAATGCCTCGGCCCAACCCAAGGGAAGGAATCATTCCACTGGACCTGATCGTCTTGCCATTCTTGTCAGGTTCCTACCACGGCCTGCGTAAACATAGAATGGCGACCACCACATGCCATTCATACCTGCACCACACCCAGTCCCTGCACCTGTGCTATATTAAAATTCCCACGCAACAGCATCAACCTTACTGGCCTTTGGGGGTGTCCAACTCGATCTTGATGTCGCTGTAGCTGCCTGACATGCGTCGCGTGATCGTGTTCTGAATACGCTGCTCGGGATCGCTCGATGTGAGTTGACTCTCGGCCGCGCCTCGCTCTCGCGCTCCCCCACCCATACAACAGAGCGTACTCAAGCACCACCGCCACGCGCGCTTCCACGCGGGCGACGCCCTTGCACTCATGTCGGCGACGCTGCTGCGGCGTCCATACCCGGTCTGGTTGCGGTGGTTAAGCCCATCGGCCGTGAGGTAGATATCGCCAAACAAAATCCAGTGCTCGCTAACGGCGTGGCTCGTGATCCAGCCTTGGCTGGTACGCGTGAGCGGAACAGGCACGGCGCCGCCTTTCGTGGCCATGAGCTCGTGCACGTGGTGGCGGCCGACAATGTACACGGCGACGCTCGCAGCTACCAGTCCGAAAAACACGAGCGCCGACGGGAAGAAGAACGTGCCCCAGTGGTAGTCGAGATGCTCGAGCATCATGAGCTGGCCCGTGACAGCTGCAAACAGCGCGAGGAGGTACAACGCACTGGCGCCAAACTGCCACCGCGTCATGCGGTAAATGCCCGTAAACTCATAGTACAGTACGACGCACAGCGAGACGGCCATGAGCGCTTCAAACACGAACAGCGGGGACGCCACGGTCCACCACGACAGCACAAATGACTCGGACTCGACTCCCTCCCGTCCTATGGGCGTTCCAGTCGCGGTGCCGTTCGTACTGTTCCCATCCTTCCCTGTCGGAGCCTCGTGGTGCGTGCTCTTGAAGGGCTTCACAATATGCTCGCTGTTAGTCTGGTACGCCAGCAAGAACGTAAACACAAACAGCAAGATCCAGCAGACGCCCTGGAATAATAATCAGAAACAATGTAAGCCAATCCAATTATAAAAGGCCCCCACTACTGTAGTGAAACGTACCGGAAGCGTGCTGTCCGACCGGCAGAGCAAGTAGCGAATGAAGAATGCGACCTGGATGACCATGAGCGGCGCGTAACAAATGTACAGACTCGTGCCCGGGTCCTCGAGCCGCGCGCAGAAGGCGAGCTCGCTCCAGAGCAACAGCAACGACAGTGGTACACTGACGGCGTAGATCGTGACGACGCGGCGCAGCAGCGGCAGCAGCGGTTCGTTCGACATGGTGTCCACGTCGGCCCATTGCCGCAGGTGCTTGGCGTGGCGAAACGACGAGATGTGGGCGACTAGCATGGCGACATTGGCGATCCAAAACGGCGTGAAAATGAGCCACCAATTGACGCGGTCGCCGAGCATACCCTCGAAATTGAGCGAGACAAAGAGCAGTCCGACCATACAGCAGAGCGCGTACATGAGCACGCCGTTAAGCAGCGCCGCGAGCGCCTTCTCGGCGTACATGATGGGGCGAAACTCGTTGGTCGCCGGCGCCGATGTGTAGCTCATGGGCATCGACATGTACGTGCCTTCAAACGACGACGAACCACCGCGCAGCGTCCGCATCAACGGCGACTTTTCATCGGCGTTGGACGAGTCATACCCAGAGGAGGCAGCGGCGCGCGAGCCGCTCTTGGAGAATAATCCCATCAGCCTTTGATCAGGACTTCCCAAGCGAATGGAGGCTCGGAACGGGACGCGATCACCACGAATCGATAGCGGACGAAGCGGGGAAGACGATGCACGCGATGGTGAGGAGCTGCTGTCGCCCAGTGAGGCTCACGGGACGAGCGTCGGCGAGAAGGTTGGGGACGTTCTGCGTGGAAAGATTGCCTGCCTGGCGTTCGGTTTCCCTTCCTGACTCCTCTGGTCTGTCTGGCAGCCACTTCTCCCACACGATAACAGTTACAAACCGATACGAACTGACACCTTCAGACAATTGCACATGTCGCAGAGCCCGGTATTACGGTAAAGAAAGGGAACATATACGGTATGTTCCTTTCCAGCGGATCCATGCACAAAAGGACAAGAGAGATGGCGCGAGATTCACGGTCGCCGGTGCGCAGCGTGCGCGTGTACACTGTGAACGACGAGTCTCGGTTTGTCGTGGTGCGCAACATCCTGGCGGTTGGTGGTGCGGTCGATGAGGCGCTCAAGCGACTCAGTCTCTTTGGCGATATTGAGGCGCATCGCGTGCTGCCACGGACTACAGCCGACGAGGCGGCGTTCACAGACAGCCTCTGGGTTCAGTACGAGACGATCAACAACGCGCGCCACGCGAAAAACAAGACCAAGCTGAAGCCTGTGCTGGGGAGTGTGCTAGGCGTGGCATACGCGCCGCACGAAGAGGCGCCCAAGGACACGGCGCAGAAACTCCGCGAGCGACGAGAGCTGATTGAGCGTCGCGCAGCACCTCGCGTCCCACAGCCGAGACACAGCGGAACCAGTCGACCGCGAGACTCCCACACGAGAGGGGTAGAGTTGAGTGAGATAGTAGACGCAGAGTTTATTGGGCCACAGTTGCAGGCTCCCTCCCATCGTCCGGCCGCAATACACACGCCAACGGCGCTGGTGCCGCGTGCCGTCGATCGTTCCAAGCGGCGACGGATATGAAGGAATCGCATCGTACAACAGCCACCACCACCATGAGAACATCCAAGAAGAGTGGCGAGATGAGGTACTAATATAATAGGTGGGACGCTCATCGGGTTTCGCGAATACGCTTCTTCATCGTCACTAGTTATTGCACGAGCTTTTTGAACTCGCGACGCATTGCGCGCACGAGCTTGGAAAAGTCGGCGGTCGCATTGAGCTCTTCCATGAGCTGTGGCAAAGCGTCCACTGGCGGCTCACATGCGTCAGCTTTGTTCCCACATTTACACAAAAATTTCAAAGAATAGGTGAGAATCAAGTCCACAGACTGGGGTCTCTCATAGGCAACTGACTCACCGATAAACGTGTCGGCCGCCGCGTCGATGCGAATGAGAAACGAAAACTCGCGCTGCGGATCGGCCGCGTCGATCTGCGTGAACCGGATCACGATCTTCTCGGCTAGCAGGGCAAGAGAAACGATATTAATGGATTCCATCGAAACAAAGACTAAAATCCCAAAGTTCGGTTGCTCACCGTTCGTCTGTTCAAACACGAGTCCGAGCCTTGCGTACATGTCGAGTCCGCGCTGGAGTTCGGCCAATTGGTGGCCCCACGACACGCGCTGGTGCTCCGATTCGCGCACCAAGTGCTTGAGCTGCTCGTCCTTTTGCTGGTTCGCAGCAAAGAGCTCGCGCAGCACGGGCTCCTTCTTCGCCTTCTCTGCCTGCGTCATACACGCGCACGTTCCTACCAGATCAGACACGTCTCTTGTTCTCTACCGTGCTTTGTTTCTCTCTTGTGATCGCACCTGCAGCACTTCGATCTCGACCTGCTGGGCCGTGACCTGGCTCTCCTGGTCATGCGTGTCTGGCAGCATGCAGTCCGTACGATCGTCAGCAGTTCTTTCTACCGCAACGACTACACAAGCCACAAGACGTGGACATACGCGCGCTAGTCTCGCGGTGTTCGAGCTGCAGCTGCTCGCGCTTGCGCTGCCCCTCGGTCATGACGCGCGCGTGGTCCTGCGACGCGACTTCGTGGTCGCGCTTCGCCGCGAGTAGGCGGCTTTTCTGCTCATTCACCCAGCGCTCCAGCTCCTCGCGGGTCGCAATCGTGCTCGTCACGAGCTCCTCGGCGTTCACGGCGTCCACAGCCGAAGCGCCATCAAGCGAGAAGCCGGCCCCGCCAATACTCGTGCTCGCCCGCATGCTGCAGCGAATTTCAAAATTCACCAAAACTTTCGCGACGCGCCCAAAATGATGAGAATGATGGTCTTGTACCATAATTAATGTGGACCCCGTTATGGTGGGGCACCAAGGAATGGGTTACGTAACCCGCCCACGTAACCTGCGGGTGACAAGCCCAAACGCCGCCGAAGCTCAGCGGGAGCCTCTTCCGACTGCTCAGAGTAAGTTGGTGTCCAACGGCCAGCACTGGACATGGAATCCAATGTCCAGTGGTGGATACATCCACGACATATCTGATCCGCTCACGGCCATGTCGCAAGAATCGCAGCCGGCACACAGTGAAATATTGTCAGCCAGTCGCTTGGTATTGTCTCGAAGAGCCGTGCACCCTGCTACTTATTCTGCAGTCCAAGAGGTCCGTGCTGAACTCACCATGCTAGGATGGCAGATCCAACAGGGAGACCCACGACTCTTCACCGTGAGTGAAGTTCACGCACCTGGAATGTGTGATGCGATGCCGCAAAAAGTGCTACGTTTCATCATAGTTCGCATAGCCTTTTTAGTTCTTTGCAGTGCGACGATCCGTTGGATAGAGGAGATCGAACGTTTCGCAAACCTGTTAATAATGGATACCTCCACAACGCGATTCCAGATTGATCTATATAGTGACGTTATGCAATTAGTCGTTGACCTTCTATATTCAATACTTGAAGTGGCCATTCAGGCGTACCCATTTTCCATGAACTGGAAGCTTCCAACCGCCAGGCAGCCACCTACGGTATCATACTACCCATCCTAAAGACGCTTTGGGGTGGATCCCTTGGCGGAGCGTAAGCACAGCCTGTAGCGCGCTCCGTTGTTCTACGCACTTCCTCTGACAGCCATTCTTGTTGGGCACCCGTCACTTCCGAAAACGATCCTCTTCACGAGACCCCAAGAGAAACCCACAGAGCTGTCAGAACCATGAAGCTCTGGACTTCGGCTGCGCTCCTGTGCACGCTCGCGCTCGCATCGTCGGCATCAGTACGAGCCGAAGATATGGGCGACGGCGACGTGGGCGACTCGTACACGTGGTACGAAAACTCGACGTACACGAACACGACGACTTCAGGCAACTCCACGACCAACTCCACGACCAACTCGAGCGCGAGCGATGTGCCATCCGGTGGCGGTGGAGGAGGTGGTGGTGGCGGCGGTGTGCCAGCGCCGAGCGGTGCGAGGGCGATCACGTGGCAGGCGACTGTCGTATCCATTGCGGCCGCAGCGGTTGCCATCGCACTCGTCTAAGCTCCAGCATCTCTTCCTCTCGAACGTAGACCGCGAACACTCTCCCTTGTGTTCGTTCTCGCTCTTCCGTCGCGCGTTTTCTTCTGCAATAATCTCCAAATACTAGCACTCTTCTTCGTTTCCTCCGCAACGATGGTGCTTTCTTGCAACGAGCCGCTAGCGTCGTGGGCTCTTGCTGTCAGCAGTACTGCTCACGCTCCCTCGTGAAAAAGGAGAGCTACTCGTAGTGATGCTCAGGCGCCGTCGCAGCGGACCCATGAAACCACCGTGGCCGTGGGTAGTGGATTCCAGGTCGTCGCCTAAAGTTGTTTCCTTGAGTTTCAGTTCGACTTTTGTCATTCCAGTGGATGGCTGACGTCGAACGGCCGACGGCGGGTGCGCCTTGCGATGGGCTTCAACGCGGTGCTCCGATAGAACGCGTGGTCGAATCGGTGGGAGGGACACTTTGGGGGCGGATGATGTAGACGCTCGTGTGGTCGTGCCAGGCAAATCTGCATGCTCTTCATCGTGCAGCGGATGACTAGGCGGTGCTGATGGCCCCTGACTGGACGAGGCTGTCGAAGGCCGTGAGTTGATGATCGGAGGTAAAGCGGTATAGCCTTGATTGGGCGTGTGGATACCATCATCCTCAACGTCCTCATTCTCCTCTTCTTCTGCCAACGGCTTGCTCGTTCCGTACAGTTTAGCATGGTTCTGCGCGAGTGCGCTCAGCTCATCTAGCAACCCCGCGCGTAAATTGTATCCACGATAGATCGACTGGATCCGTACGGCCGAACGGTTCACGCGCTCCATGTCGCTGCGGAAACGCTTGCGCCGTTTCTCTTGGTGCTTGAGAAACGCGCGAATCTTGGACTGGATCATCATCGCCGACACGGCAGACAAATGGGCTCGCCGCTCGCCGCGAAGAGCTATCGCGAGCCTTTTCGCCGAGTGCATGCGGTAGATGCTCTGGATACGCACGGCAGCCACCGCGCGTTTGGCCTCGAGGACCATGAGCTCTTGGCGACGCTTGTAGAGATCTAAAGCTCGCTGACGGCGTCGTTCCTCGCCCACTTTGCGGTATCGTTCCGTGGACGAAGGCTCGTTCACTGCGGCCTCCTCCTCCTGATGCTGGATAACGTGGAATAGCTGAATCTGAGCGACAGTCTCCACGGACAGACTCTGGCGGTGGCGCACCCGCCGCTTGTAGCGCTTGTAGGTGTACCATATCGTCCGTGCCGCCTGTCGGCGTTCGTGCTGCTGCTCACGATTCCTCTTGGCTTCCGTGTACCGTTGCTTGGCGATGAAGCCTCGCACAAGTTTCTGGATGGACACGACACGTTGTCGAGACGTGACAACGAAATGTGCGAGATTCTTTAAGAGCTGCGTGCGCCGACGGTACACGAGGTATTGCTGCTGAATCGTACGCGCGTGGTGGTTCTCCGTGCGCCGTATATTCACTCTGCGCACCATGACTTGGCCGCGCAGCTTGTTGTTTCTCCAGGACGCGGTCGTGTCACGCAGTTCACAGTCGGTAGTTGCCTCTCGGGTCTCTTTGCGCTGCCCAACCAGTCGGCGCAATCGTTCAGGGTTCACGAACAGTGAACGTCCGTGAGTGATTGAGTCGTCATCCTGATTGCCCTTGTGCACGCATGGATACTCTTTCGCGCGGGAGGTGTCCTCTTGACGTCGTCGCAGCAGTTCCGCGCGCTCGCCAGTCTCTGCCTCGGGTTGTTGAGCGAGTACATTCGAGATGACATCCTCAACGCCACCAGCAATCTTGATACTCTCGAACGGATTGTAGGCAGTTGCCACACGATGCTTCTCGGCGGCAAAGGACTCAGTAGCGGTGCGCTCAAGTTCTCGTTCCCGGCGTATCGCTTCGAGGCACCTCCGCAATCGCTGCATATCTGCTTGCGATGGCGATGGCGCCATGGTCGCGATACTCGTTCTGACGGCGCTGAGTAGTGCGACATAGGCTCGTTCTTTTGCAGGAGACGGCGTAGCGTGCGCAGAGACTTCACGGGACACGAGCTGGCTCCCATCGTGGCGATCCGTCAAAAACGTTGTGGACGCGAACGCATCTTCAGCGATCCCGAGCGTGTTCAATGATGCTTGGGATACCAACAGCGGGTTGTACTTGGTGGTGGTGCCCAGGAGAACACTCATGGCTGGGGATGGAAACAGATCGCGCAAGTCCGAGTCCATGTGGGCGAGGTAGTTGGTGATCTTGCGCTTTTCCCACCCGAAGCGGTAATGCTTTTCGACGTTGGAGAGAATTGCAGACGGCTTCGATTTCGACGCACGCCACTCGATAATGGATTCGACGAGGTTCATGGTCGTTGTTCGGAAGTTCTGGATGAGTCGATCGAGTTGCGCGACGCGATGGCGTGCATTGTGGACGAGATCAGCACTTCTGGCTTCCCAGTCGGGTACCTCTGCATCCCGACGACTCGGGTCAGCCGATATTGCATCACCACTCTTGGGCCGTAGCATGGACACGGACGGACGCCGGGCTAAGGAGCCTATGGGAGCACTTACACTCGATAGCTCGAAGTTTGCCCTTCGCTGCGCTAAATCGTGGAGCTCGGTCGCGAGCTGGTTCAGCGAGGCTGTTTCTTCGTGGATTTGCGTCACGAGGTGTTCCCGCATCGTAATATCGTTCATAATCTTGAGCTCTAGAAGAACCTGAGCCGTGGTTTTGTCCAAACGTGCTCTAGATGAAGCTTCGTGTTTACCGGGCATATTTGACGTCGATGGGTGGTTGCCGCCAGCGACTAACGCAGCGATGTGCCGAGACGTGGGGCCGTGCTTCATACCGACTGGTTGAGACGCAATAACCGCAAAGTTATCAATGTCCTGCATTGTCAGACGCACTCCGCTTGAGCCCGCGGGACTCTCGTCATGCTGGTTTTGCGTTTGACGGTTCGGTGCCAACTGGCGCAAGCTTGCTTTTCGAGGAAAGCGAGATATCGGGTGTTCGATAATGACAGTGGAACTGGACAAGGACGCTTGGCTCACATCACGCGTATCTCCTGCGGCTCGGAGCCGGGCTTCGTGTCGTGCTTTTTCTCGATGGTAATTCTCGACAATGGCGATCTGACGCTCCAAACGTGTAACCCTCGCCCGCTGGTGGCCTTCTTTCGTCGAGGCCTTGCCACGATGGCGCGCGAGTCCGTGTTGAACGACTTGCCTTCGTACACGATGATAAACGAGTGACTCAGAATCAGCATTTCGAGCCTGCGCAGGGGATACTGCACTCGGTACTGCAAGCTGCGGGTCGCTCAACGCAAGTCGAAGCACTCGCGGCTTCTCCATATTGTCGCAGTCTGGAGTTCGAATGGCTGCTCGGTCAGAGTGCTCTCGTACCCCATGCCCAAAATAGGCTCACGATGAGATCCCTCCCACTTCCGTAATCGTGCCGATGCGGACAATCTTCTCGGTATTCTTTTGATGCAGTGAGTTTCTGATGATTCGCGCAGCGCGGCCGTCGATGTCTTCGTACTGGCCAGCGATCACGCGTCCGTGCTCGTCTTCTCCGATCAGATCTGTCCACTGCCACAGTCAACAGGGTGCGCATGGAGCACACCAAACGATAGATCATACTTAGAGCAACGCCATAGTGTTCATAGATACACCGTGGTGGCAATACACACGACGCTAGCGGCGGCGATCGCGCGCGCGTTTTTTTTGTTGCCCATTTGGCGCTGGCGCCAAGTTTCGAAAATGGGATTTGTTATTAGCCAATGAAATTGGACTATCTCAGCCTGAGTCTCACGCTGTATGAGATAGGCCCTATCAGCAATGACGGCCTGCTCTCTGGTGGCCCATCACGCAAACCGATGGTAATTTACGTCACGTGGAACCCACTAATTTTCGAAAAACCTTTGGTATAGCATATCTCAATCAGTTTCTTCACTTGATGTATGTTCGTGCAACATGTCTTCAATACCCGATGTTGCCCGTCATTGCTTTCGATATTCAGTACTACAGGTCCTGGCCTCAACAACTCAAGGGCAGTTGTTAGCTAACCGACTGACCACCGTAGTTTTCTTCCGTTGGTTCCTTTTTCTCTGTTTTTCGCTGTTGCTCAAACGGGATCAGGCCAAGAAGACGGCGGGTCGAAGACGAAGAACGCGCGCATTTCCTCCTCCCACGTGAAGCGGTGCGTGGGGCCAGTCAGTTCGAGGAAGCATCGCGTGCGGCAGTCGGTATATAAAGCCACCCAGAGCCCCACGGGACGAGCAGCGAACGGGCGCTGCTAAAAGAAGCAAAGGGAACAAGCACAGGCCCAGCGTCGCGTCGCGTGCCGTGATATTATATTCCTGCCCACTAGCAAAGTCGCCCGACGACCATGGGCAACTCGCCACCGCGGCGCGCATCAGCGGCGATGCACGAGCTCGACCGCTACACGAACCCCACTGGGTACGCAATATGCCTGCCCATGGTGGTGGCTGCTTCTACTCACTCACCCAGTATTTTCTTCTTCTAAACAGGTTGTACCCGAGCTGTCCGTGGGATGTCCGCACGGCGCGCCGGTTGATCATCGAGAAGCGCATTGCGCCGCGCTTTCCTGGCCGCGAAACGAAGGAGAGCTGCTTCACGCAAGAATGTCCGATCTGTTTCATGTTTTACCCGGGCAGTCTCAACACGGCGACGTGCTGCAAGAAACCGATTTGCACCGAGTGTTACTTGCAGCTCAAGCCGCCCAAGAAAGCGGTCTGGTACGAATGCGGCGTGCGATGCTTGTGGGATGATTGGCGGTCTCACGAATGTGTGTGTCTCTCTCTCTATTTCTATAGCTGCCCGTATTGTAACCGCGAGGCGTTTGGTGTCAAGTACACGGCCCCGGCCGTCCTGAATATATCGTCGGCGTACACGGACAATGTACGAATTTCGTGGCCTCGCGGAATTCGCATGATCACTCATCGCTGACTGAATGGGTTTGTTGGGTGGCCAGTCGTACACGTCGCTTGAGACCAGCCAGGTCTCCCCGGTAGCACCAGCCGATCTCGCGCAGCATTTTGCGTCGGCTGAAGACCGCGATAAACTCCGCGATGACCTGCGCTCGCAGCTCAACCTCTCAGATAGACCGTTAACTACCCCGCCCCCGCCCGCCATCGTGGCGTCCCCGCCACCACCACCAGCGCGGAGTGCAAGTTTCATCATCGCCTCAACCGAAGATGCCGCGCGCGGCATCGGGCAACCGCGGTATATCATTGCTTCGGCAGCCGAAGCCGCACGGCTTGAAGAAATAATGTTAATGGAGGCGATCCGTCGCTCAATGCGCGATCTCAACGTGGGCAAGGACGAGGAAGAAGATGAAGTAGAAGCACAGGCCAGCAGCAACAGCAGCAGTAGCGACGAAAGCTACGTGTATGAAGATGACGGCGACTATGACACGTTGCGACCGTCCCACGTCGCTGCGCAAGTGCCAATGGAACGGCGGCCCTCGACGAACCCATTTGATGAGGTCCCAAGTCGTGACGGCCATCCACGCCGCGAGAGCGCGAGTTGGAATCCGTTTGACGAGTGAACAAAAGAATCGTTTACAAACGGATCTCTGTAGAGGTTGAGTCTGAAGACGAAAGACTGCGTGTGCTGCATGGGAACAAACTGAGCCATTTGCGGACGACGCCGGCTTTGGGTCGAGAAAGAGATGACTTAAGTTATTTGGAAATGAAACCATGGGCAATTTTCTCCTCGGGTATATTCTCTCTCTCGACGCTCACATCCTCTTGGCTTTGGTCGCAGGGCCTTGGAACCGCTTTGCTGCTTGATGTTTGTCGGGCTTCACGAGGGCTGCAGTGAGACTTTGGCGAGCAGCGACGACGAACGAATGGACGGCACTCACAAAGAATGGCGCCGCGACCACGTCGATCGTGTAGTGGGCCTTTTGAAGCAGCACGCAAATGGCCGTGAGCAGCGCCGCCACTCCAAATGCCAGTTTCCAGACACGGTCGTGGCGACGAATACCGATGAACAAGCCAAACGTCGTGGCGGTGTGGCCGCTGAACAAGAGATCACGCACGAGCACAGCGCCATCGGCGTAGGCGATCGGATCCACGAGAGGCACAATCCCATGCGGCGCCTCGAGTGGTGTGAGGTAGAGCGTGAGCATGCGCACCCAGATGACGACCACGTGGATCTGAACAAACTCGAGGAACAGATCCGGCTTCTTGTGCGTGTACTTGACGGCCGCGAGCAGACTACCGTACACGAGGACGGAGAGCACTGCCGAGCAGTCGAGCGTCGGCAGATGCACGAGGATCGGATCGCAGAGCGATGCGAACGAGGCCACGTCGGTACGGGACTCATTCGAGCGGAGAAAGGCAGTGTAGTAGACCAACGTGAAGCTACGTGCACCAGCAATGAGTGAGTTCCCAGTAAAGCAACAGGCATGGAACGTAGCTGCAGAGACGTACGTGAGACCGACAAGAGAGAGAACCACGTCGGCGGGTCCTGTCCATGTCGAGCCAAAGAGCTTGCACCGCCAGGCGCCACGGACTTTTGGCGATGTCGGTGGTGAGACGCTGCCGCTCACGGCGGACAGCGACGTCGAGCCCTTGGCCGATCGTGGGGAGTGAACGAGTTGCACGACGGCTAGTGCACCGATGTCGCCACCGACCACAATGCTGTGCCGTTTGCGGATACTGGCAGGGGCTTCCGTTTCGGCGGGAATCGCGTCGACGATCTCGCTGAGGCGGACAGCATCGGGCTGCGTGAAGCTTTCGAGGAACGAAGCGTGGGCAGCAGTCGTTGGGTCGAGGGGTGCCCCCATGGTTGCTTGTAGTATGATGGTGCAGGCAAGCAAAGCAAAGCAAGAGTGCGAGGTCCTTCTCCGCCCTTCCGCAGCCATCGCTGACGCCATGTGAAACGACTTGGGTGAGCGAAACGTAAAACGAAATCCAAAAATGGAATCAGATCAAGTGTAGATAGACCGACAGTGAAGGAAGCCCCAAAGATCTTCCTACTCTTCCAGAATAAAGTCCCATCGACAGCTTTCTCATCCTCTTCCCGGCGCCCGTCCCAGGGCGCATGGGGACTGCTCACCCCTTGATCGTCGTTGCCCGTCACCCGCGTCAAAGTCCTCGCATTCTCGCACCATCTCCACGCGAATGGGCATGAGACATGCCCATTCCATAGAGCTCAGCCTTTTTAACCGCAGGAAGCGGTAAACCTTTCTCAGTTGTGTCTCGTCATCGAGCGCGCCACACAGCTTGTGACTCCATCTTTCCACGCCACGAGTCTCCCTTCCTCTTGCCACTGGGAGCTTCAACCAGCTTTTCCAAGCCAGGAGCTCACCAGCGCAACGAGAAAGTGCATCCGCGCAGTTCGCCGGGCAAAGGGAAAGATAGAGCTCATCACCGGGGGCGCACTAAAAGCGGCCTTACTGATTGCATCCCAGCTGCATGGAGAACGGCGACAAAGAGGATTTTGAAACAAGCGACCTACATAGGCAAAGACAAAGAGGCACACAGTCCACACCCACGCACCAGCAACAAACGGCGACTGCGGAAACCCCTAGAGGTGAACCGAATAAGGCAGAATGCTTTGATCGAGATGCGAACGCTGAACGATCAGGATATTCTCGACCACGGGCTTGAACCGACGGACAGCAATTGCGGTGGATCCTCCGACAGCGACAAACCCGCCCAGACGCGTGTAAGCTCCTCTCTCTTCCACAGAATACCTCCTCGCTGCTAGCTCGATATTGCAGGATACCTCTCGTGCTCTCTTAGTTTTCTCATCATTCCCAAGATCCATCGACCCAGGGGGAAGATCTCGGGTCAAATCTGGCTAAGGATAGGTCGGCCATCGCAGCGATTGAGCGGAGAAATCCACAGAAAGAGAGCAGAACAAACGCGCCTAAGCTGGTCACCTCACGCCGTCACCAGTTGCTGTCGTTTGGCGGTCGCTACCGCCATCGAGAGTCGGCCGTCGTCTCGTTCATCACCCCCCATCCCATCGTGACCATTCCAACCATCTTGGTTCTCCGTCCTCGGTTTCTGATGGATGGGTTAAGAACAATGACGGTTAATAACACGATATGTGCTTAACCTACCTGTTTGTATCTGCTACTGTTCAATCGAACTCAGTGACGTTTGAGATAATCTTTTTCCAGCACAATTGCAGAATTTTAACAAATTTACATTTGCTGGAAATTTGTCTACAGCAGTTGATGAACACTAAAATACTATATACCTAAACATCAACTGGACAAATTCTGGATGAAGTTCCTCCTAACACTGAACTTTCAGTCAGACAGGGTACACTGTTTATCTATAAACACCAACTGGACAAATTTTGGATGAAGTTCCTCCTAAGTTGGGAAGTTCAGTGTTAGGAGTCCAAACACTGAACTTTCAGTCAGACAGGGTTTCTTCCGAGACACAATCCAGGCTCCCAATCCTGCCGATCCTGCCGTGCAAGTTGGAACTTCAACGGCCGTCGCGCCAAGACAAGCCCTTTCTCGCTCCAGGGTGTTGATTATTTTGTGCACCAAAACAATCGTAAGTTCATTTTAATTAACTAATTAAAATTCAGAGCAACTCCACGCGAAGTGGACACTGTGCATGATGCATGTAACTTCAGTTGGAGTTGCTCCTCATTGTCTTCAGTGAATCGCCAGCGATGTACTGTACCCGCTCCTTTCCACTTGAATGCGAGGAGGAGAATAACTTTGAAGGGACACCTCTTTGAAGATGCATTCCATGCGATTGCTCAATGTCGACTCGACATTCTCGAGGCATGTCACAACGTCCTCAATGAGCCGCACTTGCAGTATTGTACATACATACAGAGTCAAATCGATGGTCTGGTCCAGCAGCATACCGTACCGACTATTTAGATCTGGATTTGGCAACACACCTCCGCGACATCCGCCTTTGAAATCCAGGTGGGATTAATGTACTGTAGTGTACGGACTCTACGCTCGCAATGGTCTTGTTCATTGCCAGTCCTCCACGAACGTCATCAAGCGGATACGGCGGCACCAGATGATGGCCACTGCCATGACGAGATGACCTATGAAGCAATTGAGCTTCTGCCAGATGTCCTTGGCACTGAAAGAGGGAACGAGATGACCTGTGAAGGAAGCAGACTTGAGAGGTCCCCCTTCCTCCGGGCGGAGTAAATGCATCAGCGTGACACCGTTGCCTATTGTTCGAGTTCCATTACAACTGACTCATGAATTGGATTGTGTCATATGTACTGTAAGTTACCTGCTGTGCATACTTTGGCGCTCTATTGAGGTGTGTCACTATTCCTATTATGCTCCAAGCTTTTGCGCTTAGGGTTCCTAAGTACCTCCTAATAGTGACATCCGACTTCTTCCGGAGTCGAGGACATCATGACCGAACGGCGCATGGCATGGCGCACTGTCTATCCGGCACACCACCGCGGAATCGATTCTAAAGCGACACAAGACGGGACGCCCCACAGAAAGACCCTCCCGAGGCCACGATGACCACCGCGCGTGAAGACTGGAGCCCCGTATATCCAGGCGCCCCGTCGTTCGCCGTAAACTCGATCAATGTGGTGGACAAGACCACGGCGAGCAGGGCACGTGCGCTTTCCGTCGCCTCGCAGCCTGCCGCTGCGAAGAAGACGCTGGCTAAAGCCAAGCGCAAGCGCGCGCCGCGTTTCGTGTGGCGCCGGCGCGACGCGCAGGACTCTCGGTTCTACAACCTGCAGCTCGACATCATCGACACCAAGCAGCGCATCCAAGAGCTCACGCTGTACCGCGAGCTGCTCGTCGCGCGCACGCTCAACGCCAAGCAGCTGCAACCCGGCGCGTTTGTGGACAGAGTCTACGAGTACTTGCGTGTGTTCCGCCACGGCAATAACCCGCCGCCGCCGGGGGTCGACGTCGCTGCGTTTCTCCACAACCTCATGGCCGAAGACGTCTGGATCAACGACTTTCGCGGCGGCATTGATTTGATTCTGAGCCAATGGACCGTGTACGCGAACTGTTTTGACGTGATCGACGTGACGTGCGTTCACTCGGTCGCGCTGCCCATTCAAGACGCATGCGGTCGCGACGGGTTTGTGGTGCGCGCCATGAGCAAGTACAGCGCCACCATCACGCAGCACACGATCGCGATCATGTTTCCGCATGTCTTGCACTTCCCGCGCCTCGCGACGCAGCTCATCGGCCGCCGGCTCCGCGGTCGCAGCCACTACGACTTTGTCTTTGCCTGCACGAGTGGCCGCATCCTGCGCTGCGACGTGAACGTGGACTTCTTTGGCGCTTTCGCCAAGCTGCTTCCCGACCCGCGTGACTTGTCGGTTGTATTCATCGGCGCCAAGCTCGAGAGCGACTTTTACGTGGGCGAGGTCGACGATGAGATCATGGTGGGGAAGCCAACGGCTGGGGACGAGAAGCCGTTCAGCGACATGCCGTCCAGTACGAAGCGCGCTGGCGAGACTCCACAAAGCCCGCAAGAAATGAGGCAAGCCGAGCACGCGGCTACCAGTGGAGGCTCGAGCAAGATGGCACTCGCCCACATTCTCTCGTGAGCCCTTTTTGTTTCTGATCGGGCCAATCGCTGACGCGTCCGGGGCTGTCGCGAAGTCCAGTGCTGACGAAGGAGGCGGAAGGTGATGACAGGACGGACGGGCGGACGAAACGAAGGCAGCGACAAGAACTTTTGGGGCTTCTCACTTATCAGGACAAGGCGTGCGCGAGTGGAGACGGCCCGTCCCCATCTATGTAATGTATCCAGCAGGAAATGCGATCCAGATCACGCATGCCACTGTAGATTCAAGCCTGAACGACGAGGAAAAAGACCTCGGATGGAAGAACCGGTCGGCTCTGGACCTGTCAGGCATGTTTGCTTTTCACGACTGCTCCAAATGCCTACTCTTTTATGGGGCTGCAGAAGAAACGCCAGGCGTTCGTGAGAATTCGTCGAGAGAAGCTGCCTAATTCACTGTACCAGGTGCCGAACTCACAAACCTTGTGTGCTGTACACTGTATCCTTGATGTTGGATGGGTCTATGCAGCCACGTTGGTGTGCACAGACGTTGGCACGTCAACTGTTCACTGCAGTGTGTCCCACCGCTTCCAGCCACCCAAGTGCGTTGGCCAAAAGAGCAGCAGCCACACAAGTCCCAGTGCAGAAACACTACCTAAAATAAAGAACGACGTAAATATATTTTGTTAAAACAGTAAAATGTAAAATGTTAATGGCTCCAATACCACATGTTGCATTTTACCAGTAAAGCAGAGAAAATACTGCCGAATGAGAGATCACCAGCAAGGAGAGGGTGTTGCCGTTTGCGCTTCGCACCACCTTCGGTTTGCTCATGGTGTGGAAGGCAAAGTGCGTTCGACGGAGTGTTTTCATGCTCTATAGGGCTACGGCTGCATCCTAGATGGATGACTGTAATTTGTGTTTTGCATATATTTTTCTCAGTAGGGTTTCGTTAGTATTGGGACAGGACGCAACCGACCGACCGACCAGCCGACCGTGGATGCAACAAATTTGGAGGGGAAGTCCATCTCCCTGCTCGAGTGAAACGAGAACCGCCACGAAACCCCAGGTGGTCTAAACCTTGACTGAAAGACATAACTAGTTTGTGACAACTATGAGTTCATTAAGTTTTACTATGCCTGGGACGGATTCACTACCGACGATATGTCTGAAAACCGAGGAAGTCCGGAAAATCCGAGAAAGAGCCATCCACCTGGTGGATTGGTCAGTCGGTAATCCACGGCAATTCACGCAGAGGAGGCTCCTCACTCTCGACGCTTGCCTGCCGTGACTCATGTCCACGGAGAGCACTGGCTCGACTGGCAAGCGGTCGCGGGCACCGCCCGCTGGCGACGGCGTCGACAAGCCCAAGCCACCGCGAGCGCCAGCCAAGATGAAGGCGACCAAGAAGAAGGCGAATGCGGCAACGACAACCACGACCGTGACTGTGCGTGGACGCCCCAAGCTCATTTGGCGCACGCGTGACCAAGAGAACTCGGCGCTGTACAATCTACAGCTCGACGTTGCCGGCCTGCAGTCGGAACTCCAGAGGTTACGTGCGTACCGCGAGATGCTCATGAGCCGCGTGCTGAACCGCCGGGACGACAGTGACGGGGCGTTGATCCGCATCGTGCGCGAGTACTTTCGCGTGTTTCGCAACGGGTACGCGTCGGACGCGCAGCTCCAGCAAAGGCTTTTAGTAGCTCCGTCTCAGCAAGAGGACGAAGATATCGCGACGCCCGATGAATTCCTGCGGCGCGTCATGGACGAACACATCGCGATCGGTCGGTTCTCGGGGCTCACGCATATCATGAAGCAGTGGGCACGATACTCGTCCGTGTTTGGGCCCCTGACGCTGGCGTTTCTCGACTCGCAAATCTCCTCGAGGTTTCAAGGCGCCGGAGAAGACCACGACCAAGTGCTCGTGACGTCGCGCGCGCAGTACCACCTCTACATCTCGTTGCGGACGCTCGAGATGATGTTTCCGCATATACTGCCGCACCATGAACTCGTCTCCAAGATTCTCGGACGACGCATCAGCGGCATTGGCAAGTTTGATTTCGTGTTTGATCTCGGGCGAAGCCGCATCGTGCGGTACGAGTTCAGCTTGGACTTGACGACGTCGTTCGTTGATCTGCTGGGCGATCCGGCCATGGTGGCGCTGCTGCTTAACGACGCGCTGATCTCGGACGAGTCGTTCATCGGCGATCTGTCTGACATGGCACCGGAGGCGCCGCCCGTACCATCGTTCTCTATCATGGATATAGAGGAACCCGAGCCGAGCGAGCAAGCGGGCCCCAGGCTTCAAGAGGCTACCTCGACTCGGTCGTGGAAGATGACACTTAGCAGTATTCTTAGTGCGGAAGATGGTGAGGAGGACGTGGAAGGTGAGGCCCGTGATGGCGATGGCGCGATGGACGATTGGGAACCCGAGACCGAGCGCGGTCCAGACGAGTACGACGACCATCTTCGTGTCCAACTGCGAATCGAGCGGGTATAATGCGAGTCCAAACAACAGGTGCAGTTACGACGTAGAAACCCCAGAATTTGGGGTCTGCTGATCATCCCCCACCAGCTAGAGCTAAGATAGCCATCATCCCCCACCAGCTAGAGCTAAGATAGCCACCATTGGTAGTTGTAAAACCCTTGTAATTGTGCTTCCTTGTTGAAGATTCCGCACTGCTGGTTATCCCGTATCGACGTTTTCCACCAGGATGTTGTATTAGTTCTCGTAAGTATACCAGGCTGGCGTCACGATTGGACCTCACTCTTGGGCATCAACTCCGTTCGGAAAGCATTACCAGTCTGTGAACAAGAAGTTGCGGGACGACGGCCACCCGTGCTTGTCGACTGCACTGCAGTCCGTCACAAAACGTGCTTCTCGCTGGATGATCAGGCAATATTTGTGTGTACTATTAATATTTCCCGGATTCCGGGTACTAGGGATTAGGCAGCCCAGGCCGCAGGACGACGAGGGCAGCGTCCGTCGACACTGTTCTCCTTTGCTAAGTGCTGTGGACTCTGCTTAGGCGCTCTAGAAGCAGGAAATAGGAGAGCTGATCAAGTTGCTGCGGTCTCCCGCCATTTTGCTGATACTGTTTGACCCACCGTGATACCCTCCCAAAGTTGACTATTCCAAATTTAACGACTTAGCAGGGGTTAGCGAATTCGATTTTGGGAAAAGCGATTTCGATCTTGGTCATAGCGAATTTGATCTGGAAATGGCTGTAGTACCGTTGGTGATGAATATCACGCCCTGGGCAACAAACAACTGGTACTCTGCAGCTGTGTGTCGAAGTCAGATCTTGGAAAACTCGGCCGAGGCTACTCGCCGTTAAAATGATGTTGTCTAGCGAGCCGATCGTATTAACGTGTGTTTTCCAAGACCCAAGAGCTATGGAATCGTCCCCCCCCCCATAATTGGAAAAGAACTCAAAACAACTGATATAAACATTAAATTTAATGTTTATATCAGTTGTTTTGAGTTCTTTTCCAGTTTTTTGGTCAACCTGGTCCTTGGTTGAAGCTACCGTGATAGAATAGTGTGTGTGAAAGAGTGAAAGTACTAATATAACGAGATTATTTATGGAACAAACAGTGCAAGTCGTGAAAAATACGTTTTTTAAACGTTTAAAACACGTTTTTTTAGAACGTATAAGAAACCAACCAATCCATACCAAGAGCGACACTCTGCATTTGAGTGCTTTTAACGTCACCACCTGGTGTCTCACGACAACATCTCATCCCTCCGAGATCTCATGAGGGATGAGTTCGCTCATGCGCAGCTTTGGTGCGATCCACCAGTTGTACGTAATCGGAGTAAACTGACTGGAGACAACTCATGCTCCTTGTTCTGTGCATTTGGGAATTTGATGGGTTCCCGTCGTTTCAAATTTACTGGGGGAATCTCAATCTCAACCCTGGACTGTTCTCTGGATCTATCCAGAGTTGTTGGTGGTGCTCTCAACATGGTACCATTCACTCCCATCAATCATCAACCTTTAATATAGCATTCATTTCAGTTAACATTCAATTGGATTTGTATTCACAAGGCTTTTTCTAATTTCAAACAACTCTATAAGCTGATTGCGGTTGCCTGAATGTCTTCTGAGGTCACGAGTTTGCAAGGGCTCCCAACCCTGTTCAGTATCAACCTTCATGCAACCCGCCACGGAAGCATGACGCCTTGCGGCGTCAAAGTATTCGCCAAATTCCCCACCAAAAGATGTCAAGCAATCCGAGGCACCAGTCAGGCTCGGTGGTATAGTTACAATTGGTAAATCCAGAGCTTCACCATGCACAGCACTGCACTGTTCGACTTCGTTTTATTATGTGTACTGTAGCCAATTGGGAGCAATTTTGGTGGTTTTCAACTGCTCAGCTGCGTCCGTGAGCACTAACACCGTTCGTGCTTCTTCGTGGAACACTCGGCAAGGGCAATATCGATTTGCTCGCGCAAAAACACGAGAACCATGCTGTTTCGGATAGTATCATACAGTGCATCCAGAGACTGTCGATACGCACATATTTGTCAGTCCACCAATTGCCGCCTTCTGGACAGAGGGAGAAAGAGTGACTCAAAGGGCGTCACATTGGTAGTGCGATGGCAACGATCAGCCTCGAATCCGGCGTGAAGGGGCCGCGACCGTCAAACGTTGGTCTCGTGCCTACTGAGAAGCCCAAAAGCACGAGCTCTACCAGGAACAAGGCGAGCAAACAGCGTGCGACACTCTGTTACTCGATATCGTGCAGTGATGGATGGATGATAAGCAACGCTACTTCGCCTAATATCGCTAGGCCAACATAGTGCCATGCTCATGATCCCGCCAGTAATGTAGTTGAATCCACTCTATTTCAGCGTGGGCCTCGATCGATTTGAGAAGGCAGCGAGCAGCGGACGCGCCAATTCAAATGGCCGCTTCGTGCCGCAACAACTATTGCGACTTGACGTGCGCGTCATAGACGAAATGGATTAGAAGCAGGAGGAAGTTTGACAGTCGAGCTGGAGAACCACTTGGCCAGCACTGGTACTCACATCATGCTTCTCTTCGCACTTCATAATCTATATACGATAAATATGATGATTTTGATTTTTTGTCAGTTATCTGAAAGATATGGTTGCCGAAGTGAAGGGGTGGTGAAGGTGTCGAACTGGATGGAGATGAGCTGTGAAAGACGGGAGAGACAAGGGCGAGAGTGAGAGAAAGAGATAGAGAATGGTCGGCTGTGCGTCGCCCCGGTGGACATGAACTGCAGAATCAAAAGTCGCACAATTTTTGTACGATCTCGGCGCACCAGCCATGAGTTTGGGCAGCACGAAGAGTAGCGTGGATGTCGTACTTGGATGGGTAGTGGATGCGGAGCCATTAGAGAATCTACAAATGACCATAGTCCGCTGCCCACACAGACGCGCGGCGCGAACAGCCTTCTTCACGTTCGCGATGGATGAAGACAACGATCTGGAAGTGCCCTTGACTAGGCAGTGTCCATGGCGCGCTCCGTGCATCGGGCTCCATGTGCATGGAGCCATTGGATGGCTTTCAACTGGCCACGGTCTGCAGCGTCGTCCACAGCGTCAAACGAGCAGCCCTCTGCTCGGTTGATGAACATCCAGTCTAGGATGGCAATGTGTCCATTGGCGGCAGCCCCATCCATAGCCCGAACGGTGCCTGCTGCACCGATGCCATGAAGATACTTGACAACGTCGAGATAGCCATTTGCGGCAGCTTCGTCCATGGCGTTGGTGGAGCAACCCTCGGTGCGGTTACCAATTGCCCAACGCACCATGGCAAGCTCACCGCGAGCTGCAAAATGATCAATGGCATCCGAGGTGCACGCTTTGCCAGCGTGGTGGAGCGCGTAGAAGAGCTCTCGGTTACCTACGAGCGCTGCGTTGTCCATTGCGATGAGAGTGCATTGGTCGGGAAACAACGCCAATGTCCACACAACCAATTCGCGGCAGCTGTGGCGTGTTGCGCATACAACGAAGTTGCCATGTCAGGCAATGTTGACTTCACTCTGGTGCCACTGAGCCACTTTCGTTTGCCCAGAACCGATGGCTATGAGGAGTGTGTCTGCTGGAACTTTGCCGGGATCGTTGGCAACAAGCCACTGGACAACACACAGATGCCCATTCATGGTGGCGAGAACAGCTGCACGGCTCGAGCACCCTTCGCGTCTGTGTGCGTGAAGCCAGGTGGCGATGTGGACATGCCCGTTTTGGGCTGCCACGTCCATCACATGCGCCGTGAATATCCCGTGGTTGAAGTGAAGCCACTTGACAATGTGGAGATGGCCATTGCGTGCTGCATTCTGCGCAGCGATGCGAAAGGGGCGCTGGATGCTAGCCGCGAGGAGCTCGAGGTTCTTCAGTCGCCCATGCACGGCGGCGAATGCACCGTTGTTGACCTGAGGTTTTTCACCGCGACAATAGATAGCCCACTTCAAGTTCAGCTTCGATGAGCAGCAGATCGCCCTTTAAGTCACTCAATCGACGAAACTGAACGGTATTCTCGCCCCGTTCCAAGATAATACGCCCGCACGATGCACATGCGCAGGCATCAGTCTGATGCGACGACGTAGAAGCCACAGTGCGTTGACAAGCAGCTAGATCGTCTGCTCTTGGATAATCGTCCAAGAGGCTTTCAAGGCGTTGTCTTGTGCGCGAAGACACGTCTTCATGTATCCGTTCATTACCAAACACGAACGATCCTGGATTCACGCCGCAACAGTAGTAGTAAGCCAGTGCAAGCTTCGGATTTCGTGTAAATTTATGTCCATCGCCCATCCACGCGATCTCCACCTCGGTCAGCGATTTCACATCCAGTATGCGATCACATAAGGAATCCATATCTGTAGCTTCTTGTGCACGACGCAGTGCATCACGAGCTCGGTCGGTTGCACGTCGGCTTGAACCAGATGCGAGCAGTTCATTCATTTGCTCACAATCGCGCGCAGCGCTTTCTGTCCTCCTGGGTGTTGCACGTGAGGAGCGTCGAGTGCTAGTACGGCGTTGGCGCTGCTGCTCCGCTCGCCGTTCACGTCGTTCAGCGTCCGCACTTGAAGTCGTGTGTGTGGTCACTTCACTGCCTTCCGTCACAGGCACTACAACACCGACAGTCACGCTCTCTCCACCCTGCTGTACTTCCGCAATACGACGTTCCCTCGCAATGGCACGGCGTTGGCGCTGTTGCTCCGCTCGCCGTTCACGTCGCTCAGCATCAGTACTTGATGTCGTGTGTGTTGTTACGCCATTGTCTCCACCCGCGAGTACTGTCAGGCCATCTTGCCGGCGCTGCGCGTTCAGTGTTGCACGACGTTCTTGTACGAGGGTACGCCGTTCGAGCTGCTGCTGCGCTCGACGTGATCGCAGCAAACGCTCTGTAGTTGGAGACTGCCGTGTCACTGCGTCACTTTCCGCTGACGAGAGCGAATCAGTCGCTACGTTTTCTTGAACAGGTTGATCAGTGCGTCTTCTACGAAGTCTGGTACGTCTCAAAACTGAGGACGACTCACTCTGTCGTCCCGATTTGGGCTGGTACAGCTATCCCAGAAATATAATTATGATAATAATGTTCTATACTGGTATATATAGAATTATCGTGACCAGGGTATTTTCTGATATTACGACCACTTTTACAAGAGCAAAAGTTACCGCTTTTCCATTTCTCGGATTCTTCTCCACACCGACTCGGTCAAAATATCACACAGACCTGTGCGAAAGTCACAGGCCTCAGAACATTAGGGGTAGCCAATGCTGAACTTGGTCCGCAAGAGGAAATTCTGTTTTCAGATCTCCTTCCGTTTTGTTTTCAGCCAATCAAGCACCCTCGTGGGTTTGTTGGTTTGACTAACGTATTTCAGCAGATTATGGCGCCAAATCGGGTACCTAAGCTTTTTGACCATCATTCTGGCTCCACTCCACCAATCGGATCAAGCTTTGCACCCAATGAAAGCTGTTTTAATTGTGAACAAACAGGTAGATATGGGAGTCTAATCCTTCTATCTGTGTTTCCACCAGCCGCCCAGAAACATCGAAATTGGGTTCTTCAGTGCAGCAGTTTTTGGTAGGAGCTCTATTGAGGGTAGTGATTGCTATTGCGATGCAGTGATCCCTATCCTCAATAGAGCTCCTGCCAAAAACTGCTGCACTTAAAAACCAGCCAATGGTTGGGTAGTATTTTGGAAATCGTGTCACTGATTGACCAACTGGTGTTTTTCCGCCATAAACCGATGGACCGCCATAATCTGCTGAAATACGTTACCCTAAATTATTGGCCACAGCAGGAACTTTAAATTTGTTTTTCTGAGGCAGAGACTGCCGCGACCGCCAAAATAGCGTGCCGCACTAGATCCCTAGCCGAAGTAGTGCAAAATCATGTGGAAGAGAAACCAGTTCTCGGTTTTCCTGGCCTAATAACACCAGAAAGCGCCTACAACGCGCCTTTAATTTGCTACATGAAGCCAGCGATCTGCTCGCCAACCGGAACCTTGGGCATCTTATAGAGAACTCCATCGTGGACATAATGCGTACGGTGCCGAGCCTCAGTATGCCTTTTCTCTCGGATCGCAGTCTGTT
This sequence comes from Pythium phragmiticola, assembly GCA_023335935.1. NCBI lineage: Eukaryota > Oomycota > Peronosporomycetes > Pythiales > Pythiaceae > Pythium > Pythium phragmiticola. Next base: position 315 of record JAADWA010000269.1, on the reverse strand, counting down.
GTTGTTATGTGTCATGACCAACAGTTCTGCTCCGAGTTCTAAAACAAAGTCTTGCTGCTTCTCTTCCTACATCGACTTCGGGTGTTTTGAAACCTTCATCCATCAAAGTCCGCTGGATTTCCTTGCCGTAGGTCTGGCCTTCACATTGGCTCGCATGCGCTTCTATCTATATCAAGATTGCATCTATGGCGGCTGTGGGCGCAGGGACTAATGACTAATGCATCCACGCGCCACAAGGACGCTCCAAGGTGTACTGTAGGAAGAATACAGTACTATATGCTGCCCCCAGGTTTTCTCGATGGCTTGTTTGTGACT